>JANHAO010020364.1:0-12878 GCA_026873985.1 Saraca asoca | reverse complement strand
TGGGTTCTGACTGGAGATAAAATGGAGACTGCCATCAATATTGGGTATTATATTCTGACATGCCCTTTTTTCATGTTGGCTTCACCACAAGAATTACTTCTGAAAAAAAAAAAAAAGAATTACTTTTGAAGACATCTGACATAAATATACAATTGCAGTTTTGCTTGTAGTTTGCTTAGACAAGGAATGAAGCAGTTCATAATTAACCTGGAGACTCCAGAAATTCAAGCATTGGAGAAAGGAGGAGATAAGTCTGCTATTTCCAAGGTAAATACATTGCATCCCTTAATCTCGTTTTGATTTTACAGTATCATGGGTAGTTTCAGTGAGCATGTTAACAAAGTGTTTTTTCACAAACATTTCAAGATCCTAATAAGATCCTCTTACATTTGATTGACATGCTTGATGAATCTGCTTCATCCTGTTGACCATTGAACTTATTTTTGTATAGATTCTTCTGTTTTGGTTCTGTCAAAAGAGTGCCCTGAGAAAATGACCGCCTTGAGAAAATGACCTTGAGAATTTCTACAACTAAATTTGTGTGGCCTATTGGCTTTCTTCACATCAGTCTATGAAGATATGTTGCTTAGGCTGTTTCACCTTTATGCTTCATTGTCTTCCTGTCTTCCTTTGTTCTGTTTTTAACCCTTTTTTATCCTGAAATTTTTGTCTCTCTGCCTTGGTTCTGATATTTTTATGCTGATTTCTTTTTAGGCATCAAGGGAAAATGTCCTTCGTCAAATATCTGATAGTATTGCACAGCTTAATTCATCCAGAGGGAGCTCTCAGGCATTTGCATTGATAATTGATGGCAAATCACTTACTTATGCTCTAGAGGAAAGAATGAAGAACAAGTTTTTGGAGCTTGCAAGTGGTTGTGCATCTGTTATTTGTTGTCGCTCATCGCCAAAGCAGAAGGCTCTGGTATGTTTGCTTTGTGTATCTTCCTCCCCTTTACAGTATGTGCTCATTTTCTTTTAGTTCTGTTAATAAATTTTGTTGCCCCTTAGAAATAATTTTTCTTTTTGGTTCCCCTCTCATAGGTCACTAGACTGGTTAAATCAGGAACAGGGAAAACAACGTTAGCTATTGGTGATGGAGCCAATGATGTGGGAATGCTCCAAGAAGCAGATATAGGGGTTGGAATTAGTGGTGTTGAAGGAATGCAGGTACTCAGACAATTGTTACTTACTTCATGACAATTTTAATTGATATTTTGTTCCATATTCTGTTATCTTACAACTTTTTCTTATTCTCAATTCATTTATTTTTGTGCTCAGGCTGTCATGTCTAGTGATATCGCAATTGCACAATTCCGATACTTGGAACGACTATTACTTGTGCATGGACATTGGTGTTACCGGAGGATCTCATTAATGGTACATCTACTCTATCCAGATCTTGACATTCTAGATATTTAAATACTTAAAGATGATCAGAAATTTTCATTTGGTAATTATACCGACAGTCATTCATTTTTCTCGCAGATATGCTATTTCTTCTACAAGAATATCACATTTGGCTTCACTTTATTCTTGTATGAGGTGTATGCCTCATTTTCCGGACAACCTGCATACAATGACTGGTTTTTGTCTCTCTATAACGTCTTCTTTTCATCACTTCCTGTGATTGCCCTTGGAGTATTTGACCAGGATGTATCTTCCCGGTACTGTCTTAAGGTAAGATTACTGCTCACCATCCATGTGGTTATCTCTGGTGATGGTTGTGAAGTTAAAAGTTTCAGGACTGTCATCATAAAACATTATGGTGATTTATGGAAGACCACAGGGAACTTTGTTTAGAAAAATATCCTAAAAATAGACTGTAAAATTCTTTTATTTGTGCTAATTTTGGACCTTCTTAATTGATTTGAACTATTTCTTGGTGGCTTTTAGACTCATCTTCAAATCGACTGGCCCATCTGAAGTTAGGCTGTTGGTGGCAGAAATAACCATTCTGAACTTCATGAACCGTTAGTCATTTGCTCTGCCATATAATGCTTGTGCCTTGTTGCCCATAAGAATATTTACTCAGAAAGTCAGAATTTAAAATTGAGATTATTAGTAACTATTTTTTTTACTAGGTACCCAGCATGGATATATGTTGCTTTTTTTTTTTTTGGGAACTTATTTTAACAATCACAGCTATATTTTGCTATTTCCTTGTGTCAATGAGTATTGAGAAACCATTTCTATTTACAATGTAGTGTTTTGAACAATGGCGCCTATTGGATTTTTGGAACATTACAAACATATTAACAATTGTAAAGGGTGACATTTTTCAGAAAAGTGTTGTATATTATGGCATTTGTGGAATCGCTGTTGGTTGTATTAAAGTAACCTATATAAACTACACTATATATTGGTTTCTTTTATTCAGTATCCCTCATCATTGCATCTATGATGATTAATTTCTCGTTTTGTCTATCTAATTTGGCAGTTTCCTTTGCTATATCAAGAAGGAGTGCAGAATATCCTCTTCAGTTGGCGTCGTATACTAAGCTGGATGCTTAATGGATTCATTAGCGCCATAATAATTTTCTTCTTCTGCACAAAAGCAATGGAGGTTCAGGCCTTTGATGAAAAAGGAAGAACTGCCGGGCGGGACATATTAGGAGCAACAATGTACAGCTGCATCGTTTGGGTGGTAAACCTGCAGATGGCACTTGCCATAAGTTACTTCACACTAATACAACATATCTTCATCTGGGGTTCAATTGCTTTCTGGTATATTTTCCTCATGATATACGGATCCATGCCACCCGGCTTCTCACGAAATGCTTACAAAGTCTTCATTGAAGCCCTTGCTCCATCTCCTTCCTTTTGGCTCGTGAAATTTTTTGTGGTGATCTCAACTTTAGTACCATACTTCTCGTACTCAGCTATCCAGATGCGGTTCTTTCCCTTGTATCACGAAACAGTGCAATGGATTAGGCATGAGGGGAAGATGAGTGATGGACAACACTGTAGTATCACCCGGCAGAGGTCGTTGCGGCCGACAACTGTCAATGTCGGTTCAACCGCACGCCTAGCAGCTACTACTAACCACATGAAAGACAGAACTACTATTGACAATTTATGATATATTTAAAAATTTTCTTGTTCAAATGGGTGTATATTGTGCATATCAGCCCAAAAGAATTTTCATTATATCTGCATGTATTTAGAAAGCTGTTTACTGAAATTTTTTTAATCACCAGAAAAGTATGTTTTCTTGGATTCACTTCATGATGATGTTGCATAGTGGGCATCATTTGGCTGTGAAGTTGGGACAGAAGAAACATTGAATTTTTTTCCTTTTTTGGGTCATGAGGCTGTGTAGTGGTTACTTAATAGTCAACTTTTTTGTATTATAGAAGAAATTTTAGTGTATAGAGAGCAAGAGTTCTTTGTAGGATTGGATAGAGTTGCTTGCTGTTGTAGAAAACAGATTATAGTTTCTCTGGTTGTGTTGTATTTTTCATTTTTAGTTAATTTTTTTTATGACTTTATGCATTATTCCTTCAACTATTTTCTGCATTTGCTTCTTTTTTTATTTTTATGTTTTAAATTTTGGTTGTTTCTATTTGAGAATTTGTTGGTAGGTCTCAAATTAGAAAAAAGTTGAAGACTTGGATATAAAGAGAGATAGAATTAGCTATTGCTTAAGTTGACTTTGATAGAATAAATTTAAACTTTGTTTCGGAATGATTTCTTGGAAAATTGTTGTGTTTAGTAAAAATGTTATAAAAAAAAAAGTAGTTCAAGGTGCACATTGATTGATTAGATGTTTGGCGGATTCTCAATGTTAATTTAGAACATAATTTTCCCCCACACAACATGATATCAAAGCCTCTTGCTATTATTCGATAACAAAATGCAGTTGCAATTAAATTTACAAAGAAAGTAATAAGTTTTACAATTACTGAGAGAGAGACATACATGTTATAAAGAAGAGCAAAAACATTACAAAGGAATCCAAATAGAGGATTCAATTTGAAATTCTTGCATACCAAAAAGAAAAGGGGAAAAAAAAAAAAAAGAGATAGAAGGTTTAACACATATTCCTTATATAAAAAAAGGGAAAACTTTAAGGAAAATAGAACTTGCAAATTGATACTGATTTGGATCAATTATCGCTGCCATCTCCATGAAACCAAGACTTAGGTTACATTTCAAAGCAATTAATCACAATTATATGGCCATAATATGTTATTTGCAGTTGAAGGAATTAACGATGTCAATTACTTGATATCTTACAACACTATCATCATCATTATCATTGGTTACAATTGAATTAGGGACATCCCATGGCCCTTTCCTACCCCAAAAACTCCCAAAAGAAAACTCTCCATTTTTATGTAACTCCTCCATCACTTTCTGAACTTCCTCCATACAACACCCAAAACTATTCATTCCATCCATTAATTCTTTCTCTTCTTTGCAAATTCTAAAAGAATGCTCATCATGAATTCTCACAATCTCACCTTTATATTCACCCAATTCTCTATGCACAACTTGATCACATCTCTTCTTTTTCTGAAGCTTCTTCTTAGCATATTTTCCAGTCTTCTTCACTATTTTGCAAGGAAGCCTGAGCAAGACAAAGATTAGTATTTGTAAAATCAAACATTGGCAACAACATGATATCACGACACAATCCGCGCAGATGGTGTTCAAATCCTCCATGGATGTGAAAGAAGGGAAAAAGAAGAAGAAAGAAGGTTATGGTGGTGAAGGAGATCATTCTTTAATGAAGCCATGGAAATCGATGTTTAAAGAATAAGTTCCTTCTCCTCTGAGGAGGTCTTAGTGAGGATGAAGAAAGCAAGCAAGATTCAAGGGTATGTTGGTGATGAGTCCTGCCTTGTAATGATTTGATGGTGACCTAATTGCAAACTATAGCTTCTAATATGGGGTTATCATATGTAATATATTATTTAAAGCCAACAAAGCACATCAAATAAACTGTTTATATATGATTGCTTAAATTTCACTTCATAATTTTAAATGATTTTTGTGCAAGCTTCACATTTTTGTTGACATGGGACTTCTCTTTTTATGCAAGAATTCTTTCTCTACACTCATAAGACTGATTCATATAAGTGGCGTCAAGATGCGAGGTATTGCTTTGGAAGAAGACAGAAGCAGCTGCAGATTCTAAGCTTTTTTTTTTTTTTGGGGATCAATTGTTAATATAAAATAATTTTTGAATAAAATACAAATAACCCTCGAAATTATAGATAATGTGTGAAAAATTTCATCACTTTAAATAATGTTTTTTTTTTGTTTTATATATAAGAGTAAGGGATTTCTGAATTTTGTCAATCATCCCCTTTTTTTTTAATACTGGTCCAAACCAATTAATTTACGTTAAAAATCATTTATTTACTATTTGAATAAACACTTATTAGAAAAAATCATTTATTTACTATTTCAAGGTGCAATTTATCTCGCGGTTTATTTACCATCCAAATTAATAATGCCATCATGAAAGTTACAGGGTTAGTAAAAACTCATGTTTGACTTCTCTAAAACGCAATTGACTATAAAGTGTATATTCACGATTTTTGATGAAAAAAATTAAGGGAATGAGTAATTACAAGTTTAAAAATTACTTATTCGCTTATTTATTATCTATTAAATTTAGAATTATTAACTTTCTCATTAACAATTGTGATAATATATTTTATTCTTCAAAATATATCTTAAACTTTAGAGGAGCTCAATCCATGAAAGCTCAACCCTATAATCCTAACTTGAAGCAAGTCTAAATGGAATAAATCAATGATAAGATTGCTGGTTCTCTCTCTCTTTCCCATAATTGTATTTATTACTTTCATCTATTTTTGGACATAGGAGCACACATTTTATTAGAGAGGTGAAGCTTAAGATTCTGGACTCTGCCTACTTATAAGGGAGAATAAATGAGAATGTAAGAATAGGAGAATATGAGTAACATAGCTAATTTTTTTTTTATTATATCAGTATCATTATTATATATTTTCAATTTTTTTTTAGTATGTGTGGTTTTTCTTTGACTTTGTTGCATTTTTTAAATAGTTGCAATTTTTTATAGCTTCTCCAACTTCAAAAGTTACAATTTTTTAACTACTTGTCTTTCAATTAAAGAAATCAAGTCTCTTATTTTCAAAATAAAACAAATTTAGTATGATTTCTAAATGACTACTTACTAAAATAATTAAATATTATGACGTGTCATAATGAGCTGACAAAAATTTATTTTAAGATTTTAAAAAAATTACCTTTTAATAGTTTTTTTTTGCACAATGGTGGTATGAAATTTAAATTTAAAGATCTACTACAAACTATTCAAATTCCTTACTATCACTACAAATTTTTTTACTATTTTCAATGAAAAAATGTCAGAAACTAAATTTTTCAATGAATTTTAATCCTTGAAATATCATGTGTCAATAATTATTTTCTGACAGAATAATTTGTCAGAAATAATTTTCAACAAAAATTTTTTAGAGGTACTGTTTTGAACAAAAGATTATTTTTTTACTATCCATAAGAAATTCCTCGGAGAATTTTTAGACAATTTGTCAAAAATCTATTAAAAACATTAAATAAAAAATTTGTTTTTTTTTCAAATATTTTGTTGGAAAATTTCTCAAAAAATTTGAATTTTTTAATAAAATAATGTTAAAGTAAAAAGTAAACATTTAAATGTATAGATGATGAAAAATAAATATACAAATAAGTCAAATAATTCATAAAATGAATTATTCAAATTAAGTAATTTATAAAACATATCAGAGGCAGTGTGATTTTGATGGAACCAGTTCAAGGAGACAAGCTAGAAGGAAGTCGAGGGTGGAGCTGATGAGCAACAAATTGAAGACTATCTTTAGTTGTGTCAGGTTAAGGTTGCCATCTTTTTGGAAGTCCTCAAGGGACGCTAGCTTAAAGAGACAAGCTAGGGGCGGTTGAGGGAGCAACTCAGAGGAGTTAGCTAAAGACCATTATGAAGAATTCGTGCGAAATAGCCGAGAGGAGTAGGTTAAAGATCTTTATGAGAGCTATGTCAAATTGAGGCGTCAATGAGAACATTGACATTTTTTTAAGTGGAGGAGAATGTTACAAGTCAAACTTGTGACCAATTTCGAGGGAGCAAACGTACTTGGTTTGACATAAGACTTTGTGAAAAAATCAAGTATGGTATGAAGGCTTTGTGGCTCACATTTGGGATCAATTTGGCTAGTGTACTAATTTTTCAATTTTTCCCCGTTTTGGGGGTATTCTTGTACTTTTGTCAAGGTTCACTTGTCCAGTGTGAGTCGAAAAGCACATGGCCGCGATCCTTGCATTTTTAGCTTGGCGTCCATATAATATGGCACAAAATCTCCACCTAGAGCATCGAGAAAAGGCCTTATGTCAACTCGAAAAAAATATGTTAACTCCTAGTGGAAGGCCTTTGGCTTAAAATGCTCTTTAAGGGGGAGTGTCGGTAACTTGTCAGGCACTTGGTCGGGGGCTCATCGGGGCCTTGTCGAGCGGTCCTTCGGGGCTCGTTGGCACTCAGTCTATGGGGATATTAAGGGGTGTGTTGGCCTAAAGCCTCCCCTATACACTCCAATCTATGTAATGAGGCAATATCAATAAAAGTGGAGTTTTGTCCCTTTCCCTATTCGATTGTCCCTTTATTTTTGCCCGTTGTGCCACCGAGGCTACTTGTGTGGGATGTTCTTGAGGCTTGGTTGTCTGGTTTGCATTAGTGCTTCGATTTACTGGCTTATGTTACCTTCGAATTTGTTGTGCATATTCTGCAATGCCTCGATATCTATCCAAGTGTGGCTCAAGTTTATGTAAATTTAGGAGAAAGCCTGGCATGTCAGCCAAGAGTGGCGACATGTGCCACATGGTCTCAGCTAGAGAGTTGCAAGTCCGTGACATTAATGAACAAACAGATGCACCATGATGTAAAAAAAAAAAGAAAATGGAAAATATATCTCAAGTTGATACAACGTAACAACAATTTCCCTTTCCAAGTCATCCAATCTCTTAGAGTCAACGACTTTGTTACATATTGCATTAAAGAAAAAATAAAGTCTAGTAATGATATGTCTCACATGTTTAGGCAATATCAATCAAATAGCCACTAGTAATAGTTATTGCATCAAAGCATGACAATCACGAGACTTCAAACCGACTAATTTCAAATCTTTTATTGAAACAAGGCTTTTGATATTTGAAGAATACCCCTGTGGCACTTTAACACCATGTAGACACTCATAGAAATCTATTTTCTCCTTTTTAGACATAGTATGACAAATTAGAGGCAAATATGTATGTTAACCCTTCTTCTCTAGTGCTAATTCCTTTTGTATTGCCATTTCAACCAAGTCTAGTTTAGTTTTGACTCCTTCCTTAGTCTTATCTAGTATGTTCAAAAGCATTTCAATGAGACTATCATAGATATTTTTCTCCAAATGCATTACATCAAGATTATGTCTTATAAACAACATTTGCCAATATGGAATATAAAAAAAAATATGAACTTCTTTTTCCACGAAGTCTTATCAGTAGCAAATGTATAGGATTTACAAAAAATGACATCAATATTTTTCACCCCATTCATAAATTTGGTCCCTAATTAATGGCATTAGAGCTTTTCCTTCCTCTGATGACCTATTGAAAGCCTTTCTTTTCTTATGATAATGGTGGCACTAAGGAAGAAATCTCTAATGATCGAGATATATTGTTTTCTTTCTATGCTTAAATTGACAAGAAGATGTATAGTTCTCACAAATAAGGCATGCTTTATGTCATTTGACACTATATCCAAACAAGTTTCCACAAGCCGGGAAGTTATTTATTGTGTAAAAGAGTAAGGCATGCAACTAAAAGATTATTGATGATATGCTTCAAACACCAACAAACCTTTATCTCGCATTATCCTCAAGTTTTCAATATGTGGTACATAAAAGACATCTATATCATTTTTTGGTTGTTTGGGGTCTTAAACTATCAATGACAACATTATATACTTGCACTTCATACATAACCAAGGAGGTAGATTATAAATCACCAACAAAATAGGCCACATGCTATGTTTGTTACTTAAGTCACCATAAGGGTTCATTCCATATGTACAAAGTCCAAGCCTAAGATTTCTTGCTATACTACAAAATTCATGGAACAATAAATCAAGTGTTTTCCATTAGGAAGAATTAACTGGATATCAAAGCTTGTCATTAGAAATCATTTGCTTTGCATGTCATTTTATGTTCGTGGCATCTCTTCCATTAGCAAACATGTGTTTAAACCTTAGTATTATTGGAAGATACCATAAAACCTTAGCCAAAGCCCTTTTATTTTTCATGAAATCATTCTTATTCAATTTGTAATGTTCAATTAATTGGTGGTGATGAATTGGGCAAAGGCAATTGTAGCTTCCCTTAGATTCATCAACTAGTTCCTCACTACTTGACTTTTGATTACTTACTAACTTGGCTACTAGGTAACTCTCTTCTCGTTATGCGTTCTAACCCCTATGAGTTAATGAAATGATTTCTACTTCCTTTTTACTAATTAAAAGCTTTACTTTTCATCAAAACCAAACTCTATTGTGGAGCTTGTTTAAGCCAACAATTGGCATGATGAGTTAGAACATGATTTGAAAAAAAATCTTGCCTATTTCTGAACCATGAAACTATTGTATATGTTTTGGAAAAATTGGACAAAAATCCAAGCTGACAAGATGAAAGCTCAAACAAACATTGTACAAAAAGTAACTAGTAGCATTATTTTGAAACAAAATAAGTTTAAAAAAGGATCTTGGTAGTTATAGGATTTAGAAACAAATAATTTTTCAATTCCCTTGTTCCAATTAAATTATTAGGATTCTTATGATTTTTAACATGAATGGCAGCCATATCTAACTCCACTTTGATTATCAATAGGCATATCATTCAAATATACATAATGCATCCAATGCTTCAGTAACACATTAACTACTAGTGTTTCTATAAAGATATTATCAAAGACACATTAGCAAAGTCATATTATCAAGATGAGCACAAATTCATCTAGTCACACAATGAAAGCAATATTGTTATTAGAGAGCAATTTGTGAAGCAATTAGGAGATATTGTTTGATACTCTTGTAATGTTAGGAGATGTTAAGAACATATGTTGTATATGCTTTTTGGCTTCTATAGTCAATTGTTTTGGTTCTTTGCTGTGTTATTTTCCTTTTTTGTTCTCCTTTTAGAACTTAATGGAGGAGCTTGTTGAGATTAATTAAATTTTTATTTTCAGCATGAAATTGAATTACCTTCTAGGCTAATGCCATCTTATCAAATCTTTAAACTACTAGTAACCAAGAGAGGGTTGATGAGTAAATAATTTTAATTGCAATAGACATAATAAGTCTTGTTATTATCTCATTGGTAATGACCCCTAGTTTAGATTTGTGGGTTGTTAGGTTGATAGTTACCTACATATTTTATTAATGATGGAAACACATTCTTTTGCAAAGGTTGTATTACATTCTAGTTTCTGCAGTATAGACTACACTTTGGGTATTAGAATTAAAGCGCTACATTACTGTTGCGCAAGTATAAGGCCAAATATTCTTATTTTGTTAAAAAAATTATAGATTAAGTGCTATCTTGGTGAACTTATTATCCCAATTATGTTCCTTTCACTTTCTTTTTATTCCCTTGTCACTTTCTTTTTAATTGAAAGAACTACCACTAGTTATTCTTGTTTGAAAAAGATGGACAAACATATGGTTAGTAAATAAAGCTTGAAATTGCAATCTCAAACATGAAGAATTTTGTTCATAATGTTTTGCATCATAAAAAGTCTGAGCTAAATGAATAAAAACTATAGAAATCTTAAATGTTATTTTAGAGAAATAAGAGGATGTAAACAGAAAAGACATTATGATCAAATAGAGTAGTTCATCTTTTAATATTTTATTACACCATTTTATTTCCATTTGGCTTGAATTATGTGGCTAATGGCTAAGCCTGACCTAGTAATAGTTAAAGTAGACACATAATAGTCTTTTCCTACTTTTATTTATAGTATTTTGTGCAAGTTTCTAGCATTTAATCAACTCTGGTTTGAATCACATGAGCCAACTATTTGAATTTCAAGTAACTACCTTTTGCAATGCATTTAGTTGCGATCTTTGATTTGTATATATTTTATGATGATAATGTGTTTATGACTTTATTGAATTCTTTATGTTGTATTAGTAAAATTTTTTATTACGTCTTAAGTGCATAAGTCTAGTCATATGGTTTTGATTGTTTTCTGTTAATGAGGAACACTTATAAAGATTGCACATGATAATAGGGGATATATACTATTATTAGCACTTGACAAAAGGAAACTGATGGGGTATGGTTTTTTATAATTAGTGTTCTTATTATAAATAAGTGAAAGAAAAAAAAAACTTGTCATGAAAGTGGCCAAAAGTACCTATATTAAATAGAATGACAAGTGCAATTATGCTAAAAACTACTTTAAACATTGAACTCTTGTTGTGGGGGGCCATGGGGTTGTCTGTCTGCCTTTGTGTTAATTTTTATAGATTTGCCAAGGCATGCCCTTAAATTTTGTATTATATTTGAATATATGTGCAGTCTTTGTGTCTTACAGGCTAATAAGCTAGAGGTCTATAGTGGGCTTAAAATATATAAGCTTTATTTTGTTTGTACATTTGTATAGGGTTAGTCACTGATAATAAAATATTTTACTCATTTAACTGTCCTCTCATTTAGCATTTTAAGGTCCAAAATGACTTACTTTCAACTGTGTTAGTGTGTATTTATGGTATAGTGTCAATTGGCATCATTTTAGAAATTCTACATAATTTTGCCATCTTGAGTAGTTTCTGTATTTTAGTTATAACTTGAGCTACACTTGTCTAATTAATGTGATTCTTATCTTGTAGGAAAGCTAAGATATGACTCTATAAACTTCATGAAGACCTCGAAGGCTGAATCACCCAATTGGATATCTAAACTTATAGTTAAAATCAAGACCAGAATACTATCTCTGGTAGCCTGACCTTTGTGCACTCATCAGACCATAATTTGAGCTATAGAGGTCCAATTAAGGTAAAACTAAGCTTAATTAGAAGCTGAGACATAAAGCCACATTTTTATGAAGACTTCATGAGCTGAAAATGTCATTATAAGCATGAAAAATGAGCTATAACACAGAGGTAGAAATGCTACAAAAATGGGCCTCTATAGAATTGAAGTTTTAAGGCCCCAATTGGCATAGATCTTGAGCCCAATGCATAATCCTTTACTGTAACTTACACAAAGCCAGCTAGAGACCAATAAGTTAGTGAAAAATCAAAAGAAGGAACCTGCAAAAATGCACAACATGCAAAGCAGTGGCAGAAAGCAAAACCAGACTATACAACCTTCATCATCACCTACTCACTTACTAGCAGCTGCCTCCTCTTTTGCCTAGACAAAGTCCATTTTGTGGGAAGCTTTTAGTTAAGTTTTCTAAGTTAAGTTTTTAGCATTAGATAGTAGTAGTGTAGGATGTGTTTTTCTTCCTTTTTCTTTATAATTTCTGCCTTCCATGGAAGGCTAACTGTGTAATCAGTCCAAGGGTTGACACTTGAAGATTAATGTGGAGATCTTATTCCTTCATTTTGCGTTCAAATTACTGGTCACTTCTCCCCTTTTCCTTTTTGTTTTTACTGTGATATCTAAGTTGAATGAATCCATTAGATTTAGATATTAATATGGTTATTGAGATTTTGATAATCACTTGTAGAAGAGGATAGGAAAATCAAGCAATGCATTGAGATCTTGATGGATTGTTTGTGACTGAGTTCTGCATAGGACTTAATAATCATTTCAGGGATCCTTGTTATGATTATCAACAATTGAATGA
>JANHAO010020363.1:0-12876 GCA_026873985.1 Saraca asoca | reverse complement strand
TTTGGGGGTACTCACAATTGTTCTTCCTTTTTAAGTACTTTCATCAATAGTAAATTTTGAGTTTGATTTTGCTTCCCTTTTTTGTTTGAGAATCATATATCATGAATCTTGTTTTTTAACATCTTTAATATGATTAGTTATTACTGATTGTACTATTATATAGGTGAGAAGTACAGTTTGATTTGGAACATTCAATCACACTCCAATCTTTTCAAACTTTAGGTAAAAACACACCAATTTTTCTTCTTTAGAAAGAAAATGAGCTACACTTATGGACTTATGAATCAATGCATCAGCAATTACACTTGCCTTGCCCAGATGATATCATATTGAGCAATCATAATTAGCTCTATCCACCTTCTTTGTCTAAGATTAAGATCCTTCTATTCAAACATACACTTTAGACTTTTATGATATGTATAAATCTCACACATTTCCCTATAAAGATAATGCCTCCATATTTTCAATGCAAGAACTTTCATTACCATTTGCAAATCATGAGTAGAGTAGTTCTGTTCTTGTTTCTTCAACTATCATGATGCATAAGTAATTACTTTTCCATTCTACATTAATACCTACCCAAGTCCAATGTGTGAGACATCATAATACACTGTGTAACCACCTGATCTAGATGGTAATGCCAATATTGAGCTATTGTCAGGCATTTCTTCAATTTTTAGAAACTTTCCTTATAGATAGGAATCCATTCAAATCATACTCCTTTTTGAGTATGTTTAGTAAATGGTGCAGTGACCTTAGAAAATTCTTGACAAGTTTTTAAT
This sequence comes from Saraca asoca, assembly GCA_026873985.1. Taxonomy (NCBI): domain Eukaryota; kingdom Viridiplantae; phylum Streptophyta; class Magnoliopsida; order Fabales; family Fabaceae; genus Saraca; species Saraca asoca. Next base: position 12,094 of record JANHAO010020363.1, on the reverse strand, counting down.
AGTACCTAGCTAAACTAGAAAAATATGAATCTCAGTTATTGTCTAGGTCTAGGCCAATTTTATATAGTTTCTATCTTTTGAAGGTCCACTCATACTCCTTTTTGCAATATGACATGCTCAAGAAATTTGTTAACCTAGATTATTCTAAGCTATATATTTTCCTTGGTTTTAATGCTGAAAAATAATTTTTTTAATAATTTTTATCTAATAATTTGTTTTAATGTTTTGATTTACTTTGTAGGTTCAAAGATATTTGATTTAAGATTCAAGAGATCTAAGTTTAGTTTTTAGGACTTATTTTGTTTTAATAGGATCTTTTGTATAAGCTCAGATAATGTTAGATCCAAATGTTTTTTATTAAACAATGAGGTAGAGGAATTATTTGAAGAAAGCAACTCTTTTTTAAAACACTTTTTTACATCATACTTTGATGTGATATCAATGTGTTAAAGAACTTTTGAAAAGCTCATATTTAAATCGAAGTCACTCTGATGCATAAAAGAATTGCTTTTTACCGAAGGTTAGGAAATATGGCTACTTCAATACTGTAATTAAAGTGAAGACTGTGTACAACAGACTGTACATTGATTACACTTTGATCCATTAGTGAATAACAGACTGTAATCGATATTACTTTGATGTAGCAATTAAAAATTAATTTTTCTATTACAGATGGTTATAACAGTTATTCAAGCCTAACTGCCTTCCTTATATAAACATTTTCACATGATTTTTCTTCACAATTTAATATGAAAAACTTAAGAAAGAGTTAAATACGATTTTCTCTCTACTTCATCACTTTTTTTTAGAATTCTTCAAGCTGATTGGATCAAATATTACTTAAGATTATTATAGTTTATTTAAGATATTCATCTCAAACTCTAGTATTGTAATTTCTATCCTTCCCTTAGTATATTTTGTTTATTTGAGATTTCTAGGTGTTAGAAATCTGTATAGGTTTAGAAGAGCCTATGTAAATTCTTCTACGTTAGCAAGATACCTGTTAACTTCTTGTATGATTGTTGTAAAGACTGGTATTTCAGGAGCTTATCAATCCTGATAATTTTTATTTCTAATTTAGAGGTCTTTCGATTGAGAAAGATCAAGTAGAGTAAACTTGAATTATGGTTTCAATTCAAGTTGAACCACTTTAAAAATCTCTGTCTCTAATTTTCCTTCTTTGCCTATGTTTTAATTGCTCTTGCTATCAAACTTTAACTTCTATTATCTTCACATCAACTAGTTATCAATTTTCTATATATCTCATCAAAAGAAAGATTTTTGATACTGGTGTATATAATTCTTCAATGAGAAAAGGGCAAGATCTGTTCAATTTTGCAATTTTAATTTTTCTTCACTAGGGCCATCGAAATTTAACATTAGTTATCCAGAATTTGCATTTGGAGAACTTTGAATAAAGCTAAATGTTTACAACACTATTCATAAGAGTTAAGTATGTTCTTATTCACTCTTAGAGTAAACCATGATATCGTCTATAAATATAATGATGAATTTGTCCAAAAATGGTTTAAATACTCATTTCATCGTATCCATAAAAGCAACTGGGGCATTCATCAGTTTGAATGACATTACAAAGAATTCATAATATCCATATTGTGTATGAAAGGCAGTTTTAGGCACATCTTCATCATAAATCTTTAATTGATGATATCCTGACCTTAAGTCTATTTTTGAGAAATATTTTGCCTCTTGTAATTGATTAAATAGGTCATTGATGCAAGGGAAAGGATATTTATTTTTGATGGTCACTCTTTTTAATTAGCGATAATTGATGTATAATCTTAATGAACCATCATTTTTTTTCACAAAACAATATGAGTGTTGCCCATGGTGAAACACTTGGATGAATGAAACCTTTATCAAGAAACCCTTGTAATTGGGTTTTCAATTCTTGCAATTCCATTTGTGCCATTTGATATGGAGGAATGGAAATAGGCTCTGTGCTAGGCATCAAATTGATAGGAAATTCAATTTTTCAATTCGGTGGTAATTTTGATAACTCATTAGGAAACACATCAAGAAACTCTCATATTATCGAGACTTCATTTGAGTTCAAAACTACCACATTTAGATCTCACACCATAGCTAAATAAGGTGCACATCCTTTATTCAAAAGTTTCCAAGCTTTCACATTTGAGATTAATCTAGCTATCTTAGCTATCCATTCTCCTTGAAAAGTCATAGGAGTGGATTTATCTACATGGAACAAAACTTTCTTTTCGAAGCAATTCATGCACTCTTGATGCTGAGAAAGCTAATTCATACCTAGGATTACATCATAATCTACCATATCTAACACAACTAGGTTAGCATATACCTACTTGTCGCTTATAGTCAAGGTACATTTCCCAAATATCTGATTAGCTAATAAAATTTTACCAATAAGAGTCATTACTACCAATGGTGTTTCCATTAATTCACTAGATTCATTAAATAGACTAGCAAACTTTTTTTGCAATAAAAGAATAAGTAGCACTAGGATCAAACAATGCTTAAGCTTGTAAATCATGCACTTTTTGAATACCTGAGACTATTGTGTTAGATGCTTGAGCTTCCTATCTGGTGAGATTGTAAACTTGTGTTGTGGCTTCATTGGAATTCCTTCCATGATTACCCTACCCATCACTTTTGCCAAGCACTGCTGGTGCTCTCACTAAAGTAGTAGAAGGTGTTGTTAGTTGATTCAGGAGTCTAACTTGGTAATTTGCACCATATTTGGAGGCATTCATATTCATAGAGCACTCTTTCACCTTGTGCCTAGGTTAACCGCATCTGTAGCATCCCATCAGATCCTTTCGATAGGGACCTTAATGATTTGTATTAAAAATTCTACATTATGGCATGTTAACATTAGAGTTCCTTGATTCTGAGGTATACCTTTTCCATGGAATGAAACATAAGCAGTTGAAACATATTAACCTCCCACGTTCCTTTTTGTAGGTGAATTTTGTGAACATGATGATCCAGAAAATTTTATTTTCCACCCACTAGAGGTTTTTTGCAAGCTTGAGTTGATTTTTCACTTGATACCACATCAATTTTCTCAATTCTAACTCTTTCCTTACTCCTAGAGGACATTTCCCTTTCATAATGCTCTTTCGGCCTTAGTTCCACCTACGAAGCTAGGTTCATGGCTTGCTGATATGTCATGTCTGAATCAACCTTAATGTGATCAAAATAATAATCTTAAAGCCTTTACACAAATCTTTCCACCTTCATGGTCTCACCCAAAATTAGGTGAGTAGCATATCAAGAAAGTCACATGAACTGAGCATCATACTCATTTACAAACATATTCTGTTGCCTTAAATTTACAAATCTTCGAGCATTTGCCTATCAAACACTAGAGGGAAGGAATTGATTAATGAAAATCTCTTAGAACATTGTCCAAGTTAAAGATCATGCATTAGTAGTCCGCCCCTTAACAGCTCCAACATACCAATAATATGCTAGATCATCTAGCTGATATCCTACTAGTTTTATCCATAAAGATTTAAGATATCATAACATTCTACCGTTTCTTTTAATTTGATTTAGAAACTAGTATGGCTCTATAGAAGAATCGATTCTCACATATCGAGGTGGCTTCAATTTTAGGAACTCGAGAACAATTCACAATTGATCTCCTTGCTTATTTCTAGTAGGAGAAATTTGGTCTCTTTTATTTAGCCTATTTCTATCAGGCTTTTGATTTTGATTTTGAGTTAATGTATGCACTAGGTGATCTATTACCTATTGAACTAAGTTCTCTATCCATTGGGGAAGTTTTGGGGTCTCACTGACTTCTTGGTAGGGACTATTTCATCCAATAGAGGATATTTCCTGACCAGACTTAAGTTCTGGGCCTTCTTGTCTTCTAGTTCTTATCATAATCTATATCACAAAGTTAATTAAATACTTAAGATATACAATAGTTCTACTTTGGTCTTGCTGAAATGAACATATGTTTCACTAAGTTAATAGGAATAGTATCGGCAATACAAGTTCCCAAGTGCACACGTGCTACTAGTACTGTTCTTGTTAACACTTGATGAAACCACCACTACAAAATAACTCTAATCAACTTTATGCAATTCTAGATGCAGGCCTATCCTCACAGATTTAACCTAGACCATACTTCAATACCATCTTTATCACAACCTGAAATCCCAGTCATAACCAGCTTGATTATCACTTACTTCATTAATAGTCACCAACCTTTAATTTGATTTTATCACTTCATTATAACCATAGTTCATTTAGTTTCATTAATATGCATATGACTCAAATTGATTGAATAAGAGAGAAAAGAGAACACATGTGCTCTTGAACTACTAATATATATATATATATATATAAATAAACTTAGACTTACATAATGTATAGAGCCATTGCCCATTAGGACATGTCCCTTTGACATTTTCCAAAATATAAGTACATCTTTCTGGCTTGCTCTACAGAACATTCTTCTATAGCACCCTAAGTTCCTTTAGAGACTAAACAAAACAAAGTTAGTTTAACCTATAGCATATATAGTTCCAAATGTATAGCTTAGACTACTTTATCTTTAAGGACTTGATAGCTATGCCATGTAAATTTTCAAAAGATGAGCAAAAGAAAGTACATAGTAGATCCCCAAGGGATCAAACCAACTCATAGCCATCATCAAAAGTACATTAAGGGGTTGTAGAGGAATGATCTCTATCTCATGAAGCACTTCATAGCCTGCCATATTGATAATTGCTATATAAAGTATCTTGACTTCATATGCACCTATAGGACTATCAACCATGGTGGTAAATGTATCAACCATAATTTCCATTGGGTTGTTATCCATCTTACCACTAAAGTACTTCACCATAGGGATTTCTCAGCACATTAGGCCATTTTAGGCCAAATTTTGGCTTTCATAGCCATATGTCAACATTTTGAATTCATCATGTATTTCAATTTCATTATATCATATTTCAACATTTCATGTAACAATAATATAAATCACATAATGCATAGTCATAATTCAATTATAACCTTCCTTGTTACTCCAATCCCACCTTATCTTACACAAACCTAGCTTTTTCTGTCCAATACCCACTTGATGCCTCTTCTCCATATTGGAATGCATAGATATAAGATTCGGTTCATTTTTTCCTACCATAACTCATCATTCTCATATCAAACCTTAAAAAGCTTTTAGGTATTCAATCATTCTATTCTCATAATGGATATCTCATCAATTTCATATTAACATATATCATCATCATTTATAACATTGTGTATCATTTCATGTTTCAAATACATAAACAAGATTTGCACCATATAATCATTTATTGTAAATAATTATAATTCCAACAACAATCAGAATATCACAACATTACATATTTTTCAATATCTCATACATTTATCAGGTTTTATAATATACTATTCATAATAAGTACATGTCCACAATAATAATCATTATCATCATATTTCTTATCTCATGACCAACTTGTTTCCTAAATTCATTGATTAATTATGAATGTGTGCTCCATAATTCAATTCCTTAGTATTAACATATGAATTACATTTTTATAATCTCTTATTTATTATGTTTTAGTTATTTAAATGCATTATGAAACTAACTCAAGGAATTATGATAGAGATTATGAAGAAGTATATATTTATTGAAAAATGTGAAATTTGTTGGAAATATGATCAAAATCATGATTAGAATTGTTGAAGAAAAATGAGCATGATCACAATTAGAATTGAAAATTTATTTGTGAAAGGCTCAATTTGACTCAAGGAAAAAGTTATTAAAAATGTGAGTACTCTTGCCAGATTTTGGAAACTTTCAAGAAGTCTAAGTTCAAACATGATCAGAATAAAAAAAATAGGGCAAGGATGGTCGATTTGAATCATAAAATTCCAATTAAAAATTTGATTTGAATCAGTCAAGAAAAACTACTGGGTTTTTATGAGCATGATCACAGGTTTAGTTCAAAATAGTGTGATTTGACTCGTACGAGTAGATTTTGCATGCCAATGATAGAAAAATAGGGGAAGCTATTTATAAGTCAGCATCACGCTATAAGATCTTAACATTACATGTTTTTGGGAGCTAAAACAAACACAAACTCAATTATTTTAACTATATACTAAACATTATTCCAACAGATTCATTCAATCTTCAAGTTTCATCATATAATCTCAAGAAACCTATTTTATTAACTTGCATCACAAATTAATAGATTCTAAGAAAGAATCACATAATAATTCATAAGAGTGGCAAGTATCACTCACCTTAGTAGCTAGAACACAAGAAATTTCAATTATTTTCCTAGAATCTTCTATGTTCATCTAGATAAAAAAAAATAAGAGCATATTAGCTTTCAATACTTCTTTCAAAGATTTCTCTAGTTAACTAATCGTATAAGATTAAATTATGATTCCTATATTATGAATAAAGCTATATCTAATAAATTTAAGATTCAAAATTTAGAAAAATTAGATTGATTCATAGGTTAAACAATATCATGAATAGTGACAAAAAGTTTAAAAAATTTGTAACTTGAGTTATATTCAGTGAATCAATATAATTTTTATGTCAAAAAGGAACATGAAAGGATTTGGCATAAAAAATCTGAGAAAATAATAAGTAAGATTAATAGCTTACTTGAAGAGAGAGAAAGTGAAGGTTGTAGAGATAGAAAGTGAAAACCTAAGGAAGAAGATGAAATGTAATTGCATGGGTTTGCTTGTGTAGGAATGACTTAAGAGAAAAGGGTAGCCGACTAAGGGAGGGGTATTTTGGAAAAAAATAAGACAACTTCTCACTATTTACAAGTTGACCACCTCCCTTTTAAATGAATTTTCTCTTTTCTCCCATTTTTTTACAAAAATCACAAAATTTTAATATAAATTATTAAATTAAACACCCTCATAATGACTATGATTTTATGCTCAGTCGATATTCATAACCCTTATTTCAAAATTTTGAATTTTTCAGAAAATAGAATTTCAAAATTACAATTTTTGTTCCTTGAATATTCTTGATTAACTCTTTAATTTTCAAAGGATTTCTAAAATTCATATAATCAATTTCTACTATTTTTGGGTCTCTCTTAACTCAAAATAATAATTTTGAAGTTCTTAAAAAACCTTGAATTTCCTTTTTTGGATTTTTTCCAAAAAGCCATTTTAGTTCTAAATAAAGTTTGTAAATTTTGGGATGTTACAAAGCTATAGGTTTCTTAGGTGGCATATGGTTTTTTCAGAAGAATAATATGTTAGAATTATTGTGTGGAGTAACATGATTAGTAATTATTTAATAAACTTGGATTACATAATGTGCAATGAAATAGAGCTTTTTGTTAGTCTAAATAGTGATCATGTTGTTGTTGGGCTGTATTGTGGCCCTCAGGCATATGTGGGTTAAGGTGTTATGTAGGCCTTTATTTCTAGGAATTCTATAATGTGCATGTTAACATAGTTTGTTTCCATTGAAAGAGGCCTTAAAATTCACTCTATATATACCATGGTTGCTCTATTAAAATTATAGGTTGTTTATGACATATATAGGATAAGATTTGTTCACCCTTATTTTTCTTCTCTCACAATAACTCATGAACATCAGATTCATATTTAGGTATCGGTTTAATTATTTTGTAAATACACATATTATCAAATGTGATTAGATCAATTATATTAATAGCTTAATTTATTTTTTTAGTATTAGTATTGAAGCATATATGCATTAGTTGAGCAAGCAATGAAATATGTATTTCTAACATCAAGTCTTATGACTTTATTTGACGTGAAATAGCATGCAAAATATTTTTTATAAAATTTCAAATTAAGCTGTATGGCTAGGCCATTGCTAACGTACAAGGCATAAGTAACTAAATGATCATGAACTTGAAATCTTCAGAGAAAACCATTGTGAATGTGAAGTATCATGTGATAATTTTCTGATCTAAAAGGAGGAAGGAAATTTCCAAGTATTATTTTGTCTTGAACATTTAAAGAAAAACCACATGATATAATTTTCTATGATAGTATCATGAGACTAATTATGATAAAATATTTGTGGTGGCAAAAAAATCGTGTTGTGTTCTTAAATATCAAATGCTCTATGATATTAGATTTTAGAATACAATTGCATTATATTATTAGATTTTGAATGCTCTACCAGTGTTGAATTTAATAGTATAATATTATTGTAATATGGATTTTCATATGCATAATAATTTGGGGCTCTTCAATAGAATTATGATGTATAAGAAGTAGACATTAAATTACATAATTTTACTACGAAATAATTATAGCATGATTAATAGGAGGGAAAATATAGCTTACCCATTGGTGGCATGAATTGAGTTTACATTATCCACTTATGGTTTTATTGGTATCTCTCTAAAAATTAGGGATTTGATGTCTAGCTGTTTTAACTTTCGAATCTCAGTGAAAGCTTTGTCACCTTGGCTTAGATCATGATCCACATATACACGAACTCACCCACATTCTTAATTTCCAAATGTATCAATTTTGCAATTATGATCATATGCATTTCCCGATAGTTGTAGAGTGGCTACTAGTGTCCTCCACAGTCAAAATGACATGTCTCAAGTCTCATAGGCCTTAGATAGTGCCTCTGAGAGTAAAATAGTAAAAAAAGGAGGTGGAAAACTCATGTTACCATGATGGTAAAAGGGGAGCATAGATTTTCTTAATTTTTTTTTTGAATATTTTACACTATAAAATTAATTTGTAGATAATGTGCTTATCAAATATCAATCAACCACCTTCATTAAATCTATTTAGGATTAATTTCTTTATTTATCTTAATTAATTATTAAAATGAATCAAATAATTAATATATTATAGGATTAAAAATAATCCTATATAGCATGCTCATGTGAACGCATCACATATCATGCAACATCCCTTGCTTACACTCGTGGTTGCATACTCCTCAATACAATGATTATTTTAATCTCTCAATCATATGGGAAATGGAACATGCAAGCACACCAGAAAGGTACTAGTGAGTAAATGACATAATTAGTCACCATCTAACTAGTATGACAATACTCAAATCTTGTTATCATTTACTTATACAAGATTTTTCATCTATGATCCCTCTTAAACATAGAGCCATGCAAAAAGTAATCTACATCCTTTGTGCTCATGGTTACACCAACCACATAAGCTAATGTAATCGCTCGAGCTATGACCCACAAACCCATAGGTGTGATTAACACAATTTATATATATTTTATGTTTAGTCTTTTGTTATGTTTATATGTTTAATTAGATACTTGAGATTGTTTTTGTGGTTTAGTTAGTTTTTTTATCTTAATTGGATTAATTCGATAATTTGGCATTATTTTAGGTTTTTGGATATATCTTAAGTTCTAGGCTTCAATTTTGGGTGATTATTATGTCTTTGGAAATCTAAGAGAAAACCATACAAATGTCATGAAGAGTCTAAAGCCCAGTTTAGCCATTTTAAAGGTCAAATTAAGCCTAGATGTCAAAACAAAGTACTGACCTATTATCCTAGCACCAATCTTGATTTTTTAATCATTATTAGAGCTTCAGTACTTATTTTAGTGCAAACCAAAGCCCATTGAAGAGCTAAGATCCATCTCTACAACTTTTATGAAGGGTTTGAAGTGAAATTATACTATTTTAATTAAGTTTTAAGGCTATGGATCTAAGTGACTAATTTTGTTATAGGGTTAGACTTTTCTGTAAGATTGTTTCAGTTTTTAGCCTATAAGTTAAGTTAGAGATTGAATTTTTAAGCAGACTTAAGGCCATTCAATTCCTAAGAGATGGAACTAAAATTCCTATGAAGAGACCTACAACCAATTGCCTCTTCCCTACCCTAATTAGTAGCCCAAGTAGAGATAATGCAATAAGCTCATATAAAAGCTTAGCTGAAACCTAATTATAGGAATTCTTTACATTCTTTTCATTTTCTCTAATTTTGTAAAAGCTCAGCCCCTTTAAGCTTTTATCTTTTCTTTGATTTTTATTTTTATTTTAATATGTAGCTAAACTTTTTATTCAATCTAAGAGAAATTTTAATTTAATTCTCTTTTTAATTATAAGACTTACTTCTTTTGTTAATTTGTTCTCAATTTGATTTCATTGATTCCCTATTTTGATGCCATTAATTGATTTGGATGATTGATTAATAGGGTCTATTGTAAGATTAAAGGATGTTTTCTTAGACGCTCATGTCAATCCATTAAGTTTAAGTTGCTTTCTTAGATATGTTCCACTAGATTGCATGATTCCTGGCCCTTGGAAGTCATGTTAAAGTAGCAACACCTAGCCTTAGATTTATAACATAGCCCATAGTCCTAAAGGGTATGAATTTAGGGCACTCACAAGTCTTATAAGGCTCATATAGTGATGAAATAGGGACCCATTCAATCACTCCCTAGCATAGGTTGGCTTATAGTACATATAGTATGAGATGTGTGCCATGATGGAACTCTTGAGGGCTTGTTACATTCTAATATTACACCATACAAAATTCAAACTAGTTATCACAAAGCAACTAGTTTAAAACACAAAGTTTCAAATCCAACTTCATACATGCTACATAGAAGTGTAAACATACTTTATGCTTGACTCTTTGGAAAGTCTCATCTTAGCACATAGCTAAGGCGACATGTTTTTGCAAAACAAGGTAACCTACAACTAAGAGAGATGAATTGAGTGTTTTAAAATGTTCATAACTTTTAAAATTCTCATTAATAAACATTTGATTCTGGGGAGCCATAAGGATGATTTCAATTTCAACAATCCAAGATAGCTTGATGAAGATATTTGCATTTAAGATATAACAAATTAAAACATTTGTGCAAAGTAACTCATTCAATTACACATAGGTGATAACACAATATTTGATACATTTATTTCTCCTCATGCTTAGCATTTTAAGAGCTTAAATGAATTAATTCTAGCTGAGTGAAGATGTATTTGGGATTTAGTGTCAATTGGCAACATTTTGTAATTTTCTGCATTTTCGACCATTTTGGAGCAGTTTCTGTAATTTTTGCATAACTTGAGCTACACTTGTCCAATTGATGTGATTTTTATCTTGTAGGAAATCTAATAGATAGACCTACAACTTCATGAAGACCTCCAAGGCTGAATCATTCATTTGGTTACCTGAATTTAGAGATGAAGTTACTGTCAAAATATTATCCCTCAGGTAGCTGACCTTCACGCATTCAGAATATAATATCTCAAGTTAGGAAGGTCCAATTGAGGTGACACTAAGCCCAAATGGAAGCCAACACATAAAGTCACATTTCATATGAAGACTTCTTAAGCTAAAAACCTCATTTTGGGCATCAAATATTGGCTGCAACTTGGAGGCAGAGAAGCTGCAAAAAATGGGCCTGCAGAATTGGTTTTTCTTGGTCCCAATTGGCATCCAAGTAAAGCCCATTTGTTCATCCGAATCCAACCAGCTGGAGACCAGAAAATATGAAGAAACAGAAGAGGAAGTAGCCTAAAGGGGCTGAACACGTAGAGAGTGGTAGAGCAAAAATCCAATCAGCAATTAATTCTTAACTACTCCCACTCACCTTCCTTTTCTTTACCTAGGGCAAAGCATTTGTACAGACATTTTTACTTCACTTTTTACTTCAATTTTTCTTGTGTTTTTGCTGTGTATTTTCGTGAGGGCAGAGCAAGCTTTTGTTCTCCCTCTTTTCTTCCATTTTTCCTTTCATTTTTGGCCTCCATGGAGGGTTAATATTGTAACCAGTCCAAAGAGGTTGCAACTTGAAGATTTAATATTGAGATCTTGGTATATTTTTCTCCATTCATTTGTTGGCCTTTTCTTTTCCTTTCCTCTTAGTTTTTGTTGCAATATCTGACTTAGATGGATCCATTTAATTTAGATATTGAAATAGTTATCGAGATCTTGATAATCACCTTAGAAGAGGATAGGAAAACTAAGTAGTACATTGAGATCTTGATGTATTGCTTGTGGCTAAGTTTTGCTTAAAACTTATTAATCATTTCAGGGATTCTTGCTATGATTAACAACAATTAAATGCACATTTAGTGATCTAGGATGCATTGATCT
>JANHAO010020362.1:0-12878 GCA_026873985.1 Saraca asoca | reverse complement strand
GGAGGGGAGGGTGGGGGGGGGGGGGGTGGGTGGGGGGGGGGGGGGGGGGGGGGGGGGGGGGGGGGGTTGTATTTTAATGATTGTCATTTTGATTTGTTGAAGAGATTGGAATAGAGAGGATTAGTATTTGATGATGTGAAAGGGATGAAACAGAATAAAGTATTGAATGGTCTAAAAGAGTGACTTGAAGAGAAGTTGGATATGAGTTGTATGTGGACAGAAAAGTGGGCATTAGATAAGTGGGATTAGATTCCTCTCAATTGCATTTTATATTTTAAATGATAAAGTGATTGATGAGAAAATTATAAATTTAGAGTTTGATAAATAATAAGTAATTAAAAAATAATTTTAAAATTCATAATTATTTATTTTTTGATTTTTATTAACGACTATGATTATTTATTTTATTTTTTAAAATGTATCTTGCATTTTAGAGAAATTAAATATTGAAAAAGTGGTATTCCATTTTTATTATTACACCTTTTTATAAAAAAATTGGATCCTAAAAACCAATTAGATTTTGTAGTGAATTTCATTTGTTTATTTTTATCTTTCATTTTTATTTTTGTTTTTAAAAAAAATAAATTTTATTGTGAATTTCATTATGTATCTCCTTAATTTTTTAAGAAAATTGATGGAATAAATTTAAGAAAAATAAAAAATAATATTTTTCATTTTTGATTTCATAATTTTTTACTAAAAGTTATTACTTTAATATTATTAATGGTGGATTTTGATTCGGTCCAAATCCAACCAATCCAAAGAGTTCTTAAGGACTCAAACTGCGATTTGGTCGAATAAGTAAAAAATGAAGAGATGAAGAGGAAGAGTAGCTAAAATGCAAAAGGATTTTTAACATGGTTTAACCAAAATCAAGTAGCACCGGTCCCTACGTCCACGGTATTGTTTTATTGCTCTAGTAAAATTTCTACAGAGTTTCAGTACATGAATCCAGAATGCTTTATAGTGATCTCATCCTTTCTTATTTATAGAGGCCAAGAGGTTACAATTGTAAATTTACAAGTTACATTTCTGTTACATCAAATAATAAATATATGTGACACATACACTTCTGCAATTTGGCTTCTGCAGATTATTTTTTGCCAATGGCCCCTTGTCTGCTAGGTCTGTGAGTTGACGTGTGCTCATTCTATGCTTAATCTTAGAAACCTTCTAACTAAGCGGTGTGCTTCATCTCGCAAGCTAGAGTTCCTGACTTGGGGTCACTGCTGACTTTTGGTCAACGAGGTCGAGCTCGCTTTTGGCAAAGCGAGCTCACACAAGGCAAATCGTTAAGCATGCGAGCCAAGACTTATTCCTTTGTGAGCTAAGGCTTCCACCTTGTCCCGTGCTCTTGTAGCTAATGATTTGATAATCTTAGCTCTTTTCTCATTTAGACATATCTGCTTCTGGGCCTTTGTCAGCCTATTTTGCATAGAACCAAAGAACACCTATAATATTAGCCCCCCAACTTTCAGCTCATTTTGTTAGCTAGGAGTTGTAGTTTGTTGGCAAAAGCTTCATTTGTGGATTATCATGCAATCAAGGTCTTTGTGGTCAACCTGTTGTTTCATTTGCTCCAGGCTATACATTCTACTACACGTGCTTTATAGTCATTGGCGCGTCAGTCTTGTTTTCTTCAGAGGCATTTAATGAGGGAGCGGTTGGACTTTTTCTGGACTCTTCGGTGAGACCAGACTAGTCTATTTAAGACATGGGAAGTCCTTCTTCCTTCTTTATTAAGTAACCTAATGGGTGCCTTAGATAAGCCTCTCGTACTTTCAATGGTCTGTCTTCCTGATGAGGCATGTATGATTTGCTGCATAAGAAGCCTTTATGGACAATTCTTCTTTGAAGACTCTAAGAGATCTTACATAGATATTGGATTATTTCTTCACGGATATGCCATGGGGTTCAGCCTTCCCAGTCGTGCTCCCCTACTTCTCAATTCTGGGGGGATAGATAAGCTGGAAAGGAGCCTTTAACTAAGGAGGATGACAAGAAGAAGATTAAAGAGCAAGTGTGCTCATCGGTCCTCCTACTGGTTGGAGTTCATCCCCAGGAAACCAATCTTATTTCCAAAATGTTGTAGCCATAGGCTTCTTCTGATTTGTGTTTTGAATCTTCTGATGTAAATTTACCTCGTTAAGTAAGGATTTAATGAATGAACTTTTCTCCATGATTCTTGGATGTTGAGTTGAATATTCTGCATATCATAGATTATAATATAAGCTCCTACAAGTCATAGTAGAATGAAGTATTTAAATAACCAATTGGTCATACTTCTCGATAAGCAGTGAGTGTGGGCATCGAAGTATCTTAGTGATGAGTAATGTATAGGTAGGTTGCATGAGAGCTGCACCTAGTGTGAAGTCATATGTAAGTTGCGAACAGTAGGTCGCATGAGAGCTGTGAGTAATAGGTCGCATGAGAGCTGCAAGCATTAGGTCGCATGCAAGCTATGCTTTACAAGCCGTGCCACAACAATCTTGTTGCTCAATGGGCATTATGAGTTAGACTTTGCTAGTAATCTTGTTGTTCAGTGGAACATCAATCTAGTTGCTCAGTTTCACAGCAATCCTATTACTCAGTGGAACAATAATCTTGTTGCTCAGATCTATAGCAGTCCTGTTGCTCAGTGAAATAGTAATATCGTTACTCAGTTCCACAACAATCTTGCTGCTTAGTGAAATAGCAATCCCGTTACTCAATTCTATAGCATTCTTATTGCTCGGGCAGGAAATGAATGACTCTACCAGTAATCTTGTTGCTCAGGTCAGAAATGAGCTTATCTTAGTGCCTTCGTGCCTTAGTTGACAAGATAGAAATGAACTTAGCATACAAGGTGCCTCAGCTAAAAAGCTGGCAGTGAACTCGAGCTTGACTTTGTCAATACAGAATAACTTTCTTATATAACATTTCATTGGGGATTATCAAACAGAAAGATTTGAAGGGCCTTTATTAGCCTCTGATAACATTACAGCAATAAAATATGGTCCTAATTGAAGGGCCTTGTTCACAATCAGTGATTCACTAGGACTACTGAGGTTGCTGCTTGGAGGGTTGGACCACATAATCTTGTAAGCAACCTCTCTTGATGAGGTTTTTTATGGCATCCTTAAGTACCCAATGCTCCAAAGTGTTATGCCCGACCTCGTTATGATAGGTGCAGAACCTACTTGTGTCTCTGAACTTGTTAAGGGTCCTCAAGGGCTTGGGTTTTCCAAAATCTTTTCTGTTTCTTTCCGTAGCGAAGATCCTATCTTGAGTGTCAGATAAGATGCTGTAGCTTTTATGGTAACCTTGATGCCGGAGTCGCTCGATTCTCACTTTCTTTGCGAGCTAGAAGTCAAAGTCAAGTTTTTGACTATCATCGCTCCTCTTCTTACTTTGAATGAAGTTGTCTGTTACATCCTCTTATTTGGACTCCTTTGCACTAAAGGTTTCATCCCAATTGATCTATTTGGATACTCGTTCATAAAATTCAGCTAGATCTCTTATCAGGGACTTGTATAAGCTTTTATACAGCTTTTCATCTTTACAGAGTTCTACTAAGATAGTTGTCAAGATATTTTGGCCTCGTGTCTGAACTTGATTATGTAATCCTTTAGCGATTTGTGTTTACGTTGAAAAATTATTGCTAGGTGGCAAAGCGGTGCAAGCTACTTTTTCAAAGCTTGGTATTGATTGATAAACTTCTTTTGACACTCTTCCCAGTTACTAATGCTGCAAGCTAAGAGACTTATAAACTATGCTCGAGGTATGCCTCCTAATGTAGCTGGGAAAACACGACATTTGATCAGAGGATCAGTTGTTTGAAGGTCCATCTGGAAATTGAATGCATCCACGTGGTTGCATGAGTCACTATTCCCGTCATACAGCAGGATCATGGGAACTTTAGCTTATGAAAGAGAGACTGTGCTTCAATTCCTTTAGAGAACGGTGAGCTACGCTCATCATGAGCTTGACCATCTTGAGTTCGAGGGTGCTCCTTTAGTCACTTTAACCTCTCAAACAGTCTTTTATCTTCGGGTCACAGGAGAAGTGACCTGAAGTATCTCCCTAGCTGGAATTGTTTGAGCTTTCAGCTCAATGTGAGCCTCCAGGTCATTGACTATCGTGATTCTTAGGTGTTTGGTGAGCCCCTGATCTCGTTCACTAATTGGTTAAGCAAGCAGAGTTAGAACACCGATGCATCTGCCCAGCAAACTTTTCCTTCTAGGCTCTTTCACATAGCTACAAAAGTTGCATAACGATCTCACCCTATTTTGGCACGGCTAGGGCTTATGCTTGCATCAACATTTTAACCATATCTGCCAACTCTCTTACCGTATTCTCAAACGTTTGCTGGAGTTAATGACTTATCTGGACCTCATCAGTTCTAAGAGTTGCAGTGGGCTAATAGTGAGCTTCGGGGGCAAACTAACAGCGGTGCTAGCAGCGAGAGCACTTACTGGCTGATCAACTGGAGCATTTGAGCTTCTGGGAGTTGTTCCTCTAGCCATTGCAGTCAGAAAGAAGATCAACCAAGATGCAGATGAGTCCCCACAAACGATGCCAAAATGTTGATGGTAAAATTTGGTTCGATCCAAATCCGGCCAACTGGAAGAGTTCTTAAGGACTCAAACTGTGATCCTATCGAACAAGTGAAAAATAAAGAGATAAAGAGGAAGAGCAATTAAAATGCAGAGGGATTTTTAACGTGATTCAACTAAAATCAAACAGCACTGATCCTTATCTTCACGGTATTATTTTATTACTTTGGTGAAATTTCTGTAGAGTTTCAGTATATGAATCCATAATCCTTTACAATGATCTCCCTTTCTTATTTATAGAGGCTGGGAGGTTACAATTATAAATTTACAAGTTGTATTTCTGTTATATCAAATAATAAATGTATGTGACATATAGACTCCTGCAATTTGGCTTTTGCAAATTACTTTTTGTGAGTGGGCCCCTGTCTGTTAAGTTTGTGAGTTGACGTGTACTCATTTTGTGCTCAATCTCAGTGAGCTTCTAGCTAAGCAGTGTGCTTCATCTCATGAGCTATAGCTCCTGGCCTAGGGTCACTGCTAACCTTCGGCTAGCGAGGTTGAGCTCGCTTTTGGCGAAGCAAGCTCTCACAGGATGAATTGTTAAACATGCGAGTCGGGACTCGTTCCTTCATGAGTTAGGGTTTTTGCCTTATCTCATGCTCTTATAGCTAGTGATATGATGATCTTAACTCTTTTCTCATTTGGACTTATTTGCTGCTGAGCGGCCTTTGCCAGCCCATTTTGCGTAGAACCAAAAAACACCCACAACAAATATAATTTTTTTTTTATATTCCTGAAAAAACAAACTTTTCCCTTAATTTACATTTTAGAAGAACTAAATCCTGAAAAAAGTGGCATTTATTATGTATATTAGATTGAGAATATCAAATTATTCATCTTTTTGTTAGAAAATATCAAATATCATTACACTATTAAATATATATTAGATTGAGAATCCAAAAATATCAAATATCATTACACTATTAAATATATATTAGATTGAGAATCCAATTCCTCTTTTTTACTAAAAAATATGTGCATTTATTATGGAAAAAAGACATGGATTAATATTTCATGGAACCTTTGTTAACTAAGGATCAAAATAACTTTTAACATATATGAAAAAAATAGTCAAATAAAACTTTTTGTCGAACATGATGTAAATACGTATTTGATGGATTTGCAGAACAGAAAAAATATCACGAATGGCTTTAAAACATGTAAATATGGAGGGCATAGTTGCTCACAATCACCAAACAGACTTAGAAGGACAATGTTTACTATTATAATCCAATCTTTTTTTTTTTTAGTTGTTGGTTGCAATAGAAGTTCTAATATGTTTTGGGTTATAATCCTTCAAGCACTCAAAAATTTTATTATTTTTTTTATAAAATTTTATAATTTTTTTATCAAATGTTATAATTGTGTATTAATTTTACATGTAACATGCGAATTTGATCCACTCAAAAGTTCAGTAACCCTAAACTATAAATTGTGTGGGCAAAGTTGTAAGGGAGAGAGAGAGAGAGAGAGAGAGAGAGAGAGAGAGAGAGAGAGAGAGAGAGAAGGGAAAAACAAGATGATACCAAGAGTTTTTAATATGGTTTAGTCAAAATCGAGGCTTACATCCACGATTATCTTATTTCAGTATTTTTTGCTAAGTATCAATATTCTGTTGTTTATCTCTATGTGTGTGTGTCCTCTTACAATGATTTCAACCTCCCCTTTTTATAGTAGCTGGGATATTACAATGTAATTCTATAACGAAAATGAATTATCAATTGGTTACATAACAGTTAGTAACAAATTTCTATTAAATGGGCAATTGGACAGATTTCTTTAAATTGATGGTTGAAAAACATGCTTCGAGCTACAGAGCAAACTTCATCTTTAACAACTGAGGTTGCTATTTTGACGCTTGTTAATCAATGATCCGAGTTTGCAACTGGTGACCTAATGCTTTACTCTAACAATCTCAATTCTAAATAAGTTAGGCCCTTATCAGCTGGACTTATCCATTAGGTTTTTATCAGTCCATTATATGGTTTTAAAAATACTCATAGCATAACAAAATATATAAAAATTACAATTTTATTCTTCAAAATTTGATAACAAATTTTCTAATCTTTGTATTAAAATTACAACTTTCAATAGAATTTTTAAAAAATATATATTTTTTCTACAAAATTTGTAAGAGTATAGATGAATATAAATTTTCTTAAAATACATGCTGAATCACAACCTTCTAAGTTTTAGCTGTAAAGTTTTTAATGCTACGTTTCGATTCTTCATTTGTTTAAAGGATGTGTAAATGTCAAACATTCAACAGCTATTACATACAACAAAACCCCCTTATTCAAATAAATGCAAATGGTATAACAGATAAAAACAAGGAAAGTTTCATGTATACATATTGATAGCTTTAAAATAAAAATACAAACACTACAATACATATTAACTATTATATTCTATCACAGTTAATTACTACAATACACATAGATTATTATTTAACATTAATTAAATTCCTAAATACTTATTATTATTTCTCAGATAAAGATTTTACTAAATTCGTTATTATATTCCACTTATTATTGTTCCATAAGCACTATAAAATTTACTAAATTAATTATTACTAGTAACATGGTTGTGCAACAAATATCCAGTTTTTTTTTCTTTTAGTCTAACCAACAAATAATATGATACACAGCCCAGCTTCTAATCTAACTTTTTTATTCATTTGTTTGCTTTTTTGTACTCACGTTATTTTTCATTCATACTACACAACTAATAGATTATAATATACTAATTAACTAAATTTATTTTCTTCAATATCTTAATTATTTCATTGAAACAATTGTTAAATTACTATATTAATATACTAAATTATAATATTATTCAATTTTTCACCTTATTAATTAAATTCAATTAAACATTTCCTAAAACCTCAAGGACTAAAACTTATCTATTGAAGTCAGTAATATAATTTTGCAATTTCCGTATTTGTTCCTTAAATTACATATATTTTAAGTTTAATAATATTAATTTGATTGTATTATTTTCACTTTAATAATACATTATTAACATTAAATTGAGTGAAAAGAAATTTGTTAAAAAAACTACATGGGTCGTGAGACTTGTTTTTCAATTTTGCAAATTGAAAATGCAAAATTGAAAAATGGGAGCTTTGTATTTAGGGGAATATATGTTTTTTTTATTTAAATCTGTGTCTAAATCTTCTTAATTAATTTATTATTTTTAAAATCATATCTCTCCTCTTGATTTCTTGTCTTGTCCCATATACTACAAAGATATTGTTTATAAGAATATGCACACAATAGAGAGAACAAATGAGAGGCTAAGTTAAAGTTCACCATACTTATCATATTTGGACTACGCGAAATATGTTGATAATTTATTTATCTCACATGAAATTTTCTTCTATTCTTCTTCACATGGTGAACAATGGACACATAAAGATCTATTCTCACAAGGGTTCTCAAATGAGAGGCTAAGTTAAAGTTCACCATACTAGCGAACTTTGCACTTTTAATGTTAAAAGGCAGTACACAACGGCATCCATAGATCCCTACATGATACAAAGCAGTGGAACAAGCACATAAAAACTAGTATATATGAACAAAATTAATACTACACATTATTCAAAATTAGATTTATCTGTTGGGAAAAAAATCATGATTAACTTCCAATTAAAATTCTTTTGAAATTATAAATCAAGGATATTATTTAGACTATATTATTCAAAAACAGACATGTTATACCTTCTCTAAATCTAGTAGTTCAAACCGTGGCAACCTCAATCCATCCATGTCTACTCTAAATCTTTTAACATTTTCTGAACGTAATGACAGAGACTAATTACAATCACTAACCTATCAAAGAGAATCAGACTGAGTTAACACATACAAAATCAAGTACCCAAAATATTGTTTGAATTAAATAAAACGAGAAGTTGTATTTATATATAAATATAGTATCAATTTAGATATATTCGAATGGCCCCATCTCACAATGAGAATGTATAGAATCCTACCATATTCACAGAATCAAGTCTTAATCTATTTAATATCTAACATAAAATAATGTCATTGCTCAAATATAATCTTAATTCGTCATCGTTAATATTTGCTGGCAAGCTTAACGTAGGGAAAATACTATTTAACCACTGAACCAAATTCACTCTTTGTTTGGCCGAAGAAATAATCAAACAAAACACGCTTAGCTTATGAATAAATGCATAAAATTTGTAGATTACAAAAAGGCAAAGTCCATTGTCCCTTACCTTCAACTTTACTGTGAATGGATTCAAAATTAATTCCATTGGATGTAGCATTTGAGCTCTTCATCTCTATGAGGTTGTCAAATAGAAGTCAGAACTATGCTTTTGGAGAAACATGCAACTTCATAAATTTATGACATTTTAAAACAAATTCATGGAATCATCGGTAATCAATTATATCAACGTCAAATCTAATAAGCTCCTCAATCTAAATTGTATATTCTTCACTCAACTGATCAGTGGACATCCGCCTATGTTCCATGACTATCAAATCTAAATTTTAACAAGTACACAAGTTATCAAATAATTTGAATGAATTTAATTTGAAAGTTTTGTGTTGAAAAGGTTTTAAAATATATTATTGTCATTCATTTTATTCACAATAGATTTGATTAGTTGATATTGTGACTGTTGTATCTCTAAAATTTAGTGTGAATCCATGGTTATAAATACAACCACACACACATGCACGCCTAACATATTCTACACTCATTAACAACTCATTTACATCTTCCAATTGGCATGATCCAAAATTAAGAAACAATTAGGGTACATTATTAAATATAATAAACACATAATTTTTCTCATCCACACAACATCAATCATTCATAAAATTCAAAAAAAAAAATCAACTGTTATATAGAATCAAAGATATAGGAGAAGAAGAAGATTATATCAAATCATCAAGATAGGCAGAGTGAAAGTAAGCTAGGTTTTTATGGTTAACAAGAGAGTGCCTTCAAATTGCTACAAATTGGGGGAAGAAAGATAAGATTTCAAACTAACGAGAGTGTTAATTAAATTTGTGAAATTTTTTTATAAATAACAAAGTTTTGACATCAACTTTTTAGAAAGAACCAACATTATACATCTGAAGTTTAAATCAATTGCTAATAAAAAATCGATGTGGTTAGTTTTTACATCGATTTTTAAAGACAACAAACATATTAATTTTCATGTGTTTCCCACGTAATGAAACTAATTTATTTTGAATTATTTTTTTATTTTATTTTTTAGATAATATATTACAATTTTCACACATAACTTATCTAAAGCATAATTATTTTTTGAATTATTTTGTCCATAAAATTATACTTAAATTCTTGAATTATTTTTTCTATTAATTAATATTTAATTTCTTAAATTATTTTACATTCGTAGTAAAATGGAATTATTTGATTAAAAATAAAAAAAATTAATGATTAGAAAATAATTTCATTCATAAATAAAATTAGACAAAATAATTTGAGTAAGGCTTATACAACAATTAAATATTTTTTCATAAATACACAAAATAATTCAAAATTAATGATGTCATTTTTTTATAGTAACCGATGTCTAAGACATTAAGGATATTGGTTTTGGTTAAAAAATTGACATTATTTCTCTTAAATTGTGTTTTAGAAAAAACAAACATCTAATATTTTTGGATTTCCCATTTACTAAAACCTATTGCAAGTTACATTTTTATAGAAACTTCCTATTAGCTACATTTTTACAAAAAAATAACCATCCAACCAATATCGTACATACATTTTATTGGATCAATAAATAATTCAATGCATTACAAAACAACTATGCTAAAATCAATACATTACATTTTGTTTCTATACAATTATTCATCCGAATTAGCAAGGAAAAATTCAGCCCATTGATCTCAAATATGGTCAATTTCTGCTTGAGTGTAAAAACTAGTATCTCCTCCAAAGTACATCAAATTTATACAAAACTAACATTAATTCAATTGTAAAGATATTATTATAATTTTTATTAAAAATAAATGTAATAAAGATGGTAGGCTTCATTAGGTTCCTCCAATAAGAATAATGCTAAAAATAATGCGAAACCAACAAGAGTAAATTATTTTATTACCTTTTGTGAATCTTGGTCTTATTTCATTTGAGTGATTATGCCCACTATTATACCTTAGTACAAAGTATCCACAGTCCATATTTCTTTATTATCAACGGTACTATAATAAATCAAATATGTACTCAAATAATGATTTTAATTCTTAAAATTTCTTCAATTATTACAAAATATATTCAAGATGATAAAAAAACTTACTTTTACGTTGATCTATTTTGTGTTAGGCCTTTACCTATAGCCACCCATAAAAAATGAATTTTAAGAGATTTATTTGATCAAATTCATGCAAAAAACTAGTATTAATAAAGGAAATCATATATAATATAAATTTCAAAACTAAATTTTAATTTACAAATCAACTCACGAATCAATTAAGTTTTTGATATCCTTACGCGACAGATGTCCTAAGGGATCAAACCAGTACACCACATTTCACTCTACATAGTTGGCACACAACATCCAATGATGTTTATAATAATAAAATATTAAATAAGTAATATAACAAACTAAGCAATTATCCATTGTAAAAATGAGAATAAAGAGTGCAAGAACACATTGCTTCTTTTCTCTTAAGACTCCATATATGTATTATGATCTCTTGCTAAAGTTGGAGCCTACTAGTGCAATTAACTGTTGGCATTGGAATCTATAGGCATCCAGTCCCTTGGTCTCATAGTGAAGATGTAGAAAACTTTACAAGAAAATGGTTTACAAAACACTTTAAACTATATAATATAAATGAAATTATGAATTGAAAGTTAAAGGTAAACTTACTTTTTAAAAAGTTGGATACAAGATATATTCGTGTCTTCCATGACTAACAATTGCCAGATATCATCCTTCATTATGAAAATTTCATATTCAATACCCACAACCTTGGCATCCATATGAATGTGGAAAAAAATCATCATTTGCATTCTTCTTAGCTATAATAAATAACATTTTCCTTGGTTCCACAGTAAGCATCTCCTAGCACTACTTTGGTCGAACTGGTTGAGTTATTAATTCATTTGTCTGCTTACTCTCAACTTTCCTGACCTCCTTCTTCTTCTACTTATTCCTTTCTTGGTGAGATGCCTAATTGATATGCATAAAATTATGAAATTTAGATATTAGAAATATAGTAAAATTGGGTCTTTTAGAAAAATTACTTGTTAGATAGAGAATTATACATTTGTAGCCAAAGTAATTAGACTTTTCGACCATGCAATATAATTCCTAATCACTTGACCCACTGTTCCTAATTCATCTGTTAGCACCGGTAGTTTTGCAGTCTGATCTAATGGATGTTAACAATGACCTTCACTTGATTGCTTAGCAATTCTTGACAATGGAAGGTGCAGTTGTGTAGAACCCTCCCATATGCCACTATACTATCCTTGAGCGCTAAAACTTTGTGACATTTAGCTCCTTCCTACCTAGAAAAAAAATCAAATAAAAAAATTTATATGCTATTTTTCAAAGAAAATATTAGAAACCACGTAGATAATAAAGGAACTTTAAAGCTTTTACTGATAGTCATTCATCTCTGGTGGCTCAATAAATGGGTTGAAGTCTTCTAGGCAGTTGACTTTCGCATTACTAGATGAGAGAAGAGGATACATCTATACCTCATCATCTATTAGCCTTAAGTCAATAAGTGGTTACATGCCCATCTTTTAAAAGTAGGTTATCTTTTTGATAAATGAGTAAAATACCTATAAATATGTTAGTTATTACCTCTTGATTTGTTATTAATTTGTGATTTTTGCTATACTTTTTATCTTAGTTTAGTTAGTTTGTTCTTGGTACTACTGTAGTCTGTATTTGTCTTTTTAGGTTAGCAAAAGAGATTTTTAAAGAAGAATGAAAGCTGAACTTTAGAGCATACTTGGATCAAGAAAAAACTAAGGAAGAAGATGTGAAAAATCCAAGATAATTATGCACTAAAGTTAAAGAGAACCATGAAGCCAGTGCCAAACACGGCCTGGTTGTATCCTAAAGCACGGCCATGTTCGGTGCAAGTTCAGAAATTCTTCTAAAAGTCATCTAGCCCGAAACACAGCCAACCCGTGTCCCGAAGAATGGCCATGTTTTAAGCTCGGAAATTGTTATAAATAGCTGACCTAAAGGCATACCTATTCATTCATTAGTTTCCCTTAATTAGGATTACTTAGAGCTCGAGTTTCTTGATCTTC
>JANHAO010020361.1:0-12883 GCA_026873985.1 Saraca asoca | reverse complement strand
CTTCATTCTCCTCCATTAAAATTTCCTGAGGCAAAAAGAAGAATACCTCAGGTTACTTATAGACCCGCTCGGCCCTTCGAAGAATTCAGATGAAATCTGGCCAAATCTTCATCTAGCGGCCTGCAACGAGCGGCAGTGCCACGCCAATGGCCAAAAATGGCAAACAGGAGAAAGCATGCCCTAAAGCAAATGTGGAAAGACATTTGACATGACACTTTGGTCAAAGAAGGACACTGGCCGAAGATACGAATCCAGCCTCAGAAATATGCAACTCCCGATCCGTAAAGCACACCGAGAGTTAGGGGGCTTATGTTGTACACTAAAAATAGCCTCATGAGGACAAGTCCCCGAGGAACCGAAGACCAGTCCTCACGCTTCAACGAGGAGCCTTCGGGAGCTCAGACAACGACAACGAGCGTCAAATCCTGTCTCGCTCATCTCGCTCGACTATGGTCTGAAGGGCCACACTCCGGCGACAACGTGACTCAGCGATAATGGGTTCAAGGATTAACCCAGTGATCATTCTACTCACACTCGCCTACCCGCTACGGTGACCCTAGCGGCTTCCCCGAACTGTGAAGCTCTCGCTTGAGATAGCAGAGTACCTTGCCTGACATGGTGGCGGCTACAAGCCTACATGTCGGCCTAAGAAAGTCTGCTTTACAACCTATTGCCGGGATACGGTCTTCTTATTGTCTTTTCTCATTTATTTGATGTAACGCAACTATAGCTAGCAATTACTGCATGCAACTACTCCTTCCTCTATAAATAGGATCACATTATTAGAAGGAAGAGAGGAGGCAAATCTTGTAAGTAGAACTCCTGCAAATTATCCAATATCAATAAAACCTCCGCCATGGACGTAAGATCCGGTGCCGCCCGGATTTAGCCGAATCACATTAAAAATCACTGCCTCTCTCTCGATTCACCCTTTCGTAATACTTCAAAAGCGGCATTGATTCTCGAAATGCACATCTGGTTGACTGAAGTTCTGGTCCTCTGTACAAATCAAATTTCACCATTAACATCCTAATTCATATTTTACATTTACTTTTCTTTTCCAAGTCTTTGAGACTACTATGAATGTAGTCATTGACATTCGTTGGCAATGAAATTTGAATAGAAACTAGCTAAATATTTAAGGCTTCCAAAACTTATAAATTTACTCACACTAGGATATAATGATCACATTTTTACCACATTCAAAGTTTTAAAGAAATAAAATTACCAAAACATTTATTTTTGTTTGAAACAATTCACAAAGGGTAATCTAAAGTCCTAAGGCCTTCTAAGATTACTAAAAACTATTCTAATTGTTCCTAGCATAGTCTCAACACTCCTTTCTACAATTACAGATAAGAACAATTTTCTTATCCCCTTTTTGATTAATTGTCTAAAATTAATTAAAATATTTTGAGGGCATAACACCATCGCTAGTGCTCTAGTGGCTACAACACCTATATCTGTGGAAGAAATCATAAGCATGAATTGACTGGGGGAGAAGTCCACATAGTATCCAAAGACAAGTCTATATGAATTAAATGGGGATGTGTACACTGCAAACCAGAAGCTAATGACAGCCTTGTGGGTGGCCATGCCCAGGAGCAGCAACTATATTTGTAAAATTGTTAAAAAAAAAATAAAGAGTATGAGTCCAACCAACTCAATGAATAAGAGCTACTCAAGCTTAAGCTACACACAATACATAATACTACACACACATGCATTCTTTCTCAATCTCATAATGGAAAAAGGTGACAATAACTTCAATTGAAACATAAAGGCAACATATTCACATGCATTGAAGCAAAAGCATAACTGATGGTTGTCAAGGCTGGAAATAATAGTAATGTTGAACTACCTAAGCTAGTAGCTAGGGTGAGTCTAGGTTAATTCTATAGAAGCAAAAATGAAGGAAAATCAAATAGAGAAAAGCTCAATCCAAAGGACTCTTACAATTAATTCAGTGACTGATCCTTAACACTATTGTTTTAATCCCATTTTGATTGCTTAGCTAAGATACTAACTAAGCTCATCACTTAATTAATCCTTGTTAATTTCTTCCTAAATTTGCCAACCAAGCCCAACACCTAATTGACTCTTATTGCTAAATCAATCAAAGTCCAACACCTTAACTGATTTATCAATAACACTAAGTTCTAAAAACATTAAGTTTACTTGATTGAATTACCCCAGTAGCAATCCAACTAATTACCCTTAATTCTCTAGGAGAAATGATTTACTCTAGTAGCAAATCAGCACTTATTGCTACCCCATAACCAAATAGCAAAGACAATGAAATTGCCTATGGAAATTTAGCTAGCATTAAATCACAATGAATAACTAATTAATTGGCCACCTTAATCAATCATCCATAGCAATTATAGGTAGTAAAATTAATGAATTAAGAGAATCAAACTGGAAATAAATTGGAATTAGGAGCAAGTCTCATAATCAACTACAACATTAGTGCAGAAATTCACTTAGATTGAGATAAGAATTTAGTTACACATTAATATAAAAATAAAAAAGAGATATAAAAGGAAAAGAGAAAACCTAATTAAGGCTGGAGTCTTGCCCTAGCAGAGATCCTCTCCTCCCAAAATTAGAGACAATACAAAAATGATCAAAAAGTTATTACAAATAGGGCTCAACTAAGTATTTATGGGCTCACTACATTGCCTCATCACAAAATTAAACGCTTAAGTCCATAGCAATGTAAATAATTCAAAATGGTGTAGTTTTCCCTCAAACCCTTCATGGAAGTTGTAGGAATGGATCTTAGCTATCCTATGGGCTTTGGTTTGCACCAAAATGATAGGTAAAGCTCCACTTATGATGAAAATATTGAAACTAATTCTGGGTAGCAACATTACACTCTATCTTGGCTTCTAGGATTAAATTAACCTCCAAACAATCTGAACTGGGCCTTGGAGTCTTCATAATATTTTTAGCTCTTTCTCTTAGCTTTCCAAGTACATAAGAATCGCCTAAAACTGAGGTCTAGAACCCAAGATATGCCCAAAACTTGAAATAGTCTGAAATACCAAATAAATTCAATTAAGCATAAAAACTAAGCAAACCACAAAACTAATTTCAAGCATCCAATTAAGCACATAAACATGATAAAAGATTAATTATAAAAAGATATAAAATATGTATAAATTGTGTTCATCAGTTACACATTAGTCCATCAACAAAGCATATCATAACAATTCACAAATCTAGAGAAACAAGGCACTAAAATGTAATAGATCAGGCATAGCACCATACCATTCAATAATTTGTATGTCGTGATATGTGTAGTGCATTTCACCCCTTGTACCTTTGATCCACCTTTCTCTTCCTCCCTATACCACTTTTATTCCTGCATTAGTAAAACAACCGTCCCACTAAGGAAGTCATAGGCCAATAGATTTGCAAAGGGATTTGACACTCAATTCTCTACTTGTAGGTCATATTTTCTGTGCTCAGTGATGTAAGAAAGCAAATGCAATATTTTTGCACTACTCAATCTTCATAATAATCTTGCCTATTGATCTTTTCAAATCAATCTTGCTCCATTGAGTCATTTCACAAGAGTGCAATTATCACAAAATTTCATCAAATTTGGGCTTCTCTACATTATTTCATATATTCTCACATAATTGCATTTTAAACCCACCCCTCAAATTTCTAATATTTATATTTTTAACCCTAATTTTATGATGATTACATTTAAGTCACAAGACATCAAATTAATCATTTTTCTCAAACTTTTTTCTTTATTTTTGACTAACCCCAATATTCACAAAATTTTTTGTTGGCCCCATAAAGTTCTACCATTTTTTTCATTTTAGTCCCTAACTTCACAAAGATTCTATTTTCATTCCTTTAACCATTTTCTAATATTTTCTTTACATTTCTCCCCATGTCCTAATGATGCTCTAGAGTCTCTTGGTCAATTACACTTAATTCATAATTTTCTTAACTTGATTTACATATTTTCTTAGTTTAGGTTAATTTCTTTTACATTTCTCCCCATGTGGCAGTCAAAACTTCCTTTCCTAACATATATGAAATACCCAAAAAAATTTTACTAACATTTCAAGACATTTCACAATGGCAAGTGCCACAAAGGCATTAATGGTGTCTACCAACCAACTACTAGAATAACTACCACCATATCACATTCATTTTTTGAGGTGTTTTGTTTTTAGTTTGGATGGCATCTATAACTGCTACAAAGAGTAGAACATATCATAATAGTAAGTGTCCATTTTGACTTTTCCAGCATTTAGGAACAACCTCAAAAGTAAATGTTAAATACTTTCATGGCATTTGATAGCCTCTAGTAACGTTGACTTCAAATAATTTTGTACTTTTGTGGCATTTACTAACCACCAATAAGGTTTATCTTGTTCTTTTTTTATTTCTTTGGCTATTGGATTTCCATAAAAATCAATTCAACTCAATATACATATCTAGATATAGGCAAACAATATGCATAATTAACCTAAGAAAAAGTAAGAATCACTCATAACTCCTTAAGAAGAGATTTGAAGTCACTTGGGGAGGATTGAAGGATCTAGAACTCCAAAACCAAAATGAGCAAGTTACAAGCAGAAAATCACTAGAAATTCATTCTCTCATCTCTTTTTCCAAAATCTTTCCATAAAATTCCTTAAAATCACTAGGAGAAGTCATAAGGTAGGTTGGAATTTCACCAGCTCACCCTTGGCCCCAAAAACACTAGCGTGGTCAAACCTTTCTTGTCCTTTTTCCCTTTGAATTGTGCTCCAAAAATCAAAATAAATTAGATGTAGAAGAAATGGAAGATGAAGAGGCACACATGTCAAATTTTTGTGAAGATCCAAGCTTTCTAACTTAAGAAATTGAAGGAGGAAGATGAAGAACATGGTAAAGCTCAAATGGAGTCTTGGAGAGAGAAGTCAAAGATGATAAAAGTGAAGTGATGTAATGAGGAAAATTCCTCTTCCAATTTCCTATACGGCCATTCTGCCCAACTGAGTTAACCAGCAAGTCACTCAACTTGCTTACTAAGTCAAGGACAAAATGGTCTTTTTGCCCTTAAGGCTATTTTGGTCATTTTGCCTCTAAGTTATCCAAAAGGACATTTTGATAATTTGGCTAAGATTGTTACATCCATCAACACATAGGTAAACAAATCTAACCCAATAATAGATATCGGGCCACAATTAGAAAAGAAAAAAGGAAAAGATTGATAATGAAGCCTAATTGAATTGGATCACCATAGTTAATAAAAACTAGAAATAAGTCTAAAAAATAATTAAACAATGGGCTAAAATTAAGCCCAATACCACGGTAGTTAGGTTAAGATCATAAGAAGGATAATTTAACCCATTAGAAATAGACTTAGAAATTTCAAAAGAGTAAGTCCAAAAGATTAGAGTAGTGGACTATAAAGCATTTAAACAAACAATTGAAGCCCATTAGAGTATTGGGTTAGAAATGCTAAGAAAATTAAACAAATAAAGTCCTATGAGGCATTGGGCCAAAAATTAGAAATCCAAAACCAAATACATAAGCTTTAGGTGTGGGTCTCTAAAAAAAGGCCTAAATGATGGGCCATGATCCTAAAAGGAAAGGGAGTGCACATGGATTAGGTCCCCTGAAAGAGGCCCAAACCATGGCTCCTTATAAAAGCCAACAACACTTTCTTTCAAAAGAAGAAGAAGAAGAAGAAGAAGACAAAGTCCTCTTTGACTCATAAGGAGAAAGACGAGTCAAACTTAGCATTTAATGATAGAGGTTCAATTACCACAGTACCCCTCCTCATATTTACAAGAATACAATTGGTCTAGAAATATCTACCATTGAAAAGATAAAAATATCCTTTGGCATTTAACAAAAACTGCTAAAATATCATTATCTAAAAATAACAAAACTATCCTTTTGGATAAGATCAAAGGAAAATTACTAAAACACTCCTAGGTGGGAAATGACCAAACTATCCCTACTTAGTCAGCAAGTTATTAAACACTTGATGAGTAAGCCACTTTAGCTTCTCTTAGAAGCACATAGCCAAATGGCCTTAATGAAAAGAAAAAATCCATTTCCATTAAATTATAAAAAGACAAAGGAAGTTAAAGAAGGCCAAAAATGAGTGACCTCAATGTAAAGGCCATCATGATAGCTATAGCATCCTATCGGATACTTCAGAAAGGATTTTCGTAGTAGAAAAGGATAGGGAGGATTTTAGGAAGCCCAACCTCATAAGAACTCCTGACCAATTCAAAAACAAGAACAAGCATTGTGCTTATCATGATGAAATTGGGCACAACACTTCGAAATATAGGGCACTCAAGGATGTAATTGAGGACTTAATTAAGAGAGGTCATTTAAGAGATTATGTGGTGCGACTTGTGGAATAGCGACCTCAACAGTGTCAGCAACCTATATGGCAACAACGCCAACAAACTCCCGAGCAGGAAGACACACCCTTAATAAGAACTATATTTACCATTCACGGTGGGCCTTCTATTACAGGCACCTCAAACGAGTCATATGAACGCTACTTGTTGGAAGCAAAATATGTCCTATTTACCTGACAGAGTGAATTTGAGGGTCCCACTAAGAAAACAAGGACGACCTTAGATAGTATCACCTTCATAGATGAAGATGCATGTGGAGTACATTCCCCCCATAACAACACATTGGTTATCTAAGCCAAAATTGGTGATACCAGGGTATGAAGGATTATGATCAATACAGGCAGCTCAGTGAACATAATGCACAAGAGATGTTTTGAATAGATGGGTTTAAGCATAGGTCAACTAGAGCCTTCTCCAAAGCCCCTTTATAGATTCACTGTAGATGCCACTTATCAATAGGGTAGATCAGGCTTCCCATTACTCTTGGAGACTCAGGTCACCAGGTAACCATCCTAGCAGATTTTCTAATCATCAACTATCCCTTAGCATATAATGCAGTACTAGGACAACTTGCAATCAATGACCTGAAAATGGTCACATCTACTAGGACACTTACCATTAGATTCTTGACCCCTAACAGAGTTGGGTGTGTGCAAGGAGATCAGCACATAACCTGATGCTGCTACAAGGATAAAGTTAAACTAGGGATAAAGGGGAAAAAGGTTGATATGATTTCTGGTGGACAACCTCGAGCTTGGAGCACTACACATCTCCACCCATATTATTAATGAACTCCAGTTTACTCATCTAACCCTGTAATATTGTTTTTAAATTTTTATGACTAATTACTGATTTTTGAATGAATTTTCAACAAAATACTATAACCGAAAGTGGCCTACCTGAAAGTGAGCACTCGACCTCCTAAATCCAGAAAGGGCAGTCAACATGACATACAAAGATTTGGCACCTTATGTGACTAACTATTCAGCACCACATGTGACCTACTCTCTGGCACCATATGCGACCTATTATTCGACACCCCATATAACCTACTCTTTGGCACCACATGTGACTAACTATTCAGCATCACATGTGACCTACTCTTCGACACCGTATGTGACCTACTATTTAGCACCACATACAACCTACTCCTTCGCACCGTATGCAACCAACTATTCGGCATCACATATAACCTACTTTTTGGCACTATATGCGACTTACTATTTGGCACCACATACGACCTATTCCTTGGCATCATATGCGACTAACTATTTAGCACCACATATGACCTATTTTTTGGCACCACATACAAACTACTATCTGGCACCGCATGTGACCTACTCCTTGGCACCGTATGTGACCAACTATTTAACACCGCATACAACCTACTTTTTGGCATCACATGCAACCTACTATCTAGCACCACATGCGACCTACTCCTTGGCACTGTATGTGGCTAACTATTCGACACTGCATATGACCTACTTTTTGGCACTGCATGGGACCTACTATTCGGTATCGTATGTGACCTATTCATTGCCAGCTGAGGCACATTGGTGCTCAATTCATTATCAACTGAGGCTTATAGCCAGTTGAGGCTTGTCAATGCTCAATTCATTATCAGTCGAGACTCATAGCCAACTAAGGCACGTCAGTGCTCAATTCATTGCTGGCAGGGGCTCATAGCCAACTAAGGCACATCGATACTCAATTCATTGCCAGTTAAGGCACATCAATGCTTAATTCATTGCCAACCAAGGCTTATAGCTAACTGAGGCATGTTGGTGCTCATTTCACTGTTGGCTAAGGATCATAGCCAATTAAGGCACATCAATGCTGAAAAGGCCACCAGCTAAAGTGCATCCATGTGACCTACTAGCCATTCAACCTAATAAACTATACATTGCTAAAAGCTAGAAAGCCTTAATGTGACCAATTGGCATTTGACTTAATTATTGGACTA
This sequence comes from Saraca asoca, assembly GCA_026873985.1. NCBI lineage: Eukaryota > Viridiplantae > Streptophyta > Magnoliopsida > Fabales > Fabaceae > Saraca > Saraca asoca. The sequence continues at coordinate 4,525 of JANHAO010020361.1, read as the reverse complement.
TGATTTGCAGGGGTCTATTCATGATATCATCATTCAATATAACATACTTAAAAAGCATAATAACAAAAAAAAATTCATTAAAGACCTCAACGAGGAGAATATCCATATGAAGGTTCAAAATACATAAACCTATAACTACCATGGCCTATAAGAGAGGCTGGCCCCTAGAATCTGTGCCTTGGGTAGGAGGGTTTACATGCAAAGCAAGCTAATCACCAGTAATTTGATCATTAGTAGTCTCCACGGCCTACGAGCCACTCTCTATCAAGCTCCACCTGCTAGCTATGAACCCCTGTCGAGAGAAGCTGCTCTTATGTCCTCCTCGAAGCCCTTGATGAACTCAAGAACATTCCCACCAAAAAGGGAAAATTCCATATTCGGGTGCTCCTCCCATAAGGTGAACAAAAAGTTAGCGGTGGCCTTAGACATTGCCTCCTCTTCAGCTTTCATAATCAGCACGGTAGTCTCTGCCTTAACCCAAGCATCCTTCTTTTCCACTAATACAGCTACATTTCTGGCCTGAGCAACTTCATTCCTAGCTACTTCATATTTCCTTGTGAAAGCCTCAGCTCGCTATATTGTCACATCCAGTTCACCCTTTACCATTGTTAGCTCATCAACAACCTTATGAAGGTTGGATGTAACAGCCTCGTAATTTGCCACCTCACAAGACAAAGCTTCCTCAACTCCCCTCTTAGCGACTTCGGCGTCTCTAACTTTCTCCCTCAGTTCTAATGCCTCGCAATCATAATAACCAAGTCACCCTCAAGTTTTTTCTTTCTCTCATCCCAATCTTGGAGTACGTTCTTTACTTTATTATTGGCAGCAAGCTCTAAAAAAATGATGATGAATAAGTCAAATTACAAAAAAGCAACAAAACCAAGATTGAAAGGGCTTTACTTACCAGTAGGCTGTGATGAGCTATGTAACCCATTAATCCTTCTCCTAAAAACTCCTTTAACCCCAACATTTTGACCCCACTACAATGCCCCAGGATCAGCTTGACGTTCTCTCGAAGGAAGTTGAAGTACTCATCCATCTTCGAGCCAAGATTGGAAAGTCGCTCCTTAGCCTTGACCTTGGGTATCACCTCCAAAGCAACAATGACCTTCTTCCCCTACCTATTCTTCATTTTTTGGTAGGAAGATCAAAGAAGGATGACTTCCTTAACCATCTTGACCACCTCAAGATGTGAGGTGGGGACAAGTGTTTGAGAAGACACTATAGCCAGAGAAGATGAACCTATAGCAAATGGTTGTAACTGCAACAGGGGCCAATGAAGTGGTGGTAGCAATGATAAACTAGGTAGAACAGGAGGATCATGGTGATCGAAGGTTGAGCTTCAACATGTCTTCGTACTCTCCAAAATTTGCCAGACTAACCTTCCTTATTCTGTGAGCTCCAATGTGTCTGGAAAGCTTAATGTTCAAAGTGGGAGCAAGCTTATTCGAACACAAAAGCTCCTCGTCGAACCTGAGATTATTCTTTAGATCATTCAAAGTGACAAAATGGCCCAGCACCTTAACCTCCTCAGCCTCTAATGATGGTTTCTCCTGGCCAGCTCTGTTTGTTAAATAAAATAGGATGTTAAAGTCAAGGAATAAAATAGATTCATACAAGCTTGTATGTCCTCAGCTCACTTACCAGGAGTAAGGATGAAACCAAAACTATGAAGATCACGCAGGGATGGGCATGAAACATAGAACCATTGGGTTTTGTAATGCCCCACATTGGACTTGCCTTTAGCATCACCTTGTGGCAAGATCCTTGTAAACTTAGTTTGTCAAGTTGATAGGTAATAAATCCTATCACTTTAATCCATACTCTTGATGCTAAAAAGACAACAGAGAACTCTTACTGAAGGAGAAGGGAGATTATTCCTGAGATATAAGAGGGCAAGAGAGGTGAGTTAAGAATATGAGTTCGGTGTGAGCTAAAAAGGGGAAACATGTAGTTTATTCAACAGCTCCACAAGATAGGGATGGATTGGGAACCTAAGCCTAACAATAAGATATTGGGTACTAATGGCAACAAATCCCTTAAGAGGATGGGCTACGTGGTCATCGGGGAGAAGGTGCCAAAAGACAACAACCCTTGGGGAAATGGAATGTTTCAACTATGCTCCTAAGATCATCAAGCTTAATGATTGCAAGGTAGTGTGTAAACATTGTATAGTCTAAGGACCTCTGACCCTCAACAACCTACTGGCCCTCAGTAAGATTAGGATGAGCAACGACCCTCTCAGTAACCTCACCACTCCCAGAGGTCACTTAATCTATAAAACACATCAACTCCCTACTTTAGGCTAGGGATTCAAAATCCTCGTCACTTCCTATTCAATGACCATGATGTTTATGGCCTACCATCTACACAAAAAAAGGAATAATCAGGTCACTGAAAGCAAACCTTACCTACCAGCTAAAGATAACAAGGTTTCCTATGCAACAGGCCACACACACCTCAGATCACCACATCTAAGACCCTTACTATTGAAAACATGGGAGCCTTGACCAACAAACATATTAGGTCACAAAATGGGGGAAACAAAAAAAGGCTAAACCCAATAACCTGTGACCTTAAAACCCATAGGCACTTTATCAAGCAAATGATATGCTGGTTTCACAAATAATGACAAGCCCACAAATAAACATGCTATAGAACCAGTCAACAAGGAAAAGTTGGCTAACAACTAATGAACACACATTACCAAACCAAGCCACCAAATATCAGAAACTCACAAAGCAAAACATTCATAAAAAGTAGGAACTTAGAACCAAGGTTGTGTTCAAAGGACTTACTGAATGAAGAGAATGAGATGGGTCTTAAGAAGAGAATATAGAAAAAGACAAGCACAATCAATCTCCAATGAACCAAACCCCAAGGTTGCTATTGCAAAAGCAAAAAGGATGGAGAATATCAGCGACTAGGTGGGAGCTTGGAAAATAGGAAAAAACTAAAGCGCAGATTTTCAAAAGTAGCAAATGAGAGGGAATGAAAGGTTTTCTCACCTTATAACAACCTGCCACACCATTAGATCAAGAGAATAATCAACCACCCTTGATCCAATGGTCCAATGAAAAATAGGGCTCTGTCACTGCTACACTAACAATTATGAAAAGGTGTACGCACTTAATGTGGTAATGATGGTACGGGCAAACAAAATGACACAATAGAAACTTATCGTGATCTCTAGCTTTTACTAGTGAACTTTAGCTCCCAGTCCATAGATCACACTAAGAGCTGGGGCCCTAATGTTGTAGGTAATATTCAATACTACATAAACGGGCTGGCAAAAGCCTAATGGATAGACTCAGCTAACAAAGGCCCAGCTCATTTGGAATGAGGCCATTGGATTAAGACACCAGGTCACTAAATACGAGCCAAGTTCACTAGTTAACATAGGTCAGAGCAGCAACCTCAAGTTGAGAGAGCAAGGCTTAGCTTGCAACTAGCAACAAGTGTCCCCAACCATTGGGAAAGTCCATCCAATCTCCAATTTTGGTAGGAGTCTGTTATAACTGTCTATCCAGATCAACTATGTAATCCTAATCAAGTCATGATACTTATCTGTTACAAATTTACATTCAAACTATAACCCCCCAACTATTATATAAGGACATGAAATCATTGTACATGACACATACAATTATCAGATATAATAAACTTAGTAAAGAGTAATAAAAGCTATGGACGTAAGGGTCAAACTGACGTTAGTCAAGCCATGTTAAAAACTTTTGGTGTCTCCCTACTTTTTCTCTCTCTCCTTCTCTCTTTTCACATTCATTCGGCAGCTTAAGGTTTAAGAATTTGGGTTGACCAGATTTTATCATCAACATCTACTGTTATGATTATGTTAGCCTATATTTTGGATGTATGTAGATGATAAAGATGTTGGATGATTGATTGACTTTAATAAGTTTCATCTTGAGTTATCCCTCTAAAAGTTCATGGTTTTCTATAATATTTTATTGTGCTACTACTCCTCAGCCTACTACATTAGTACTATTCAAAATTGTTATCAAAAATGATTTTTGATAAATGAGTAAAATGCCTATAAATATGTTAATTATCACCTCTTGATTGATTATTAATTTGTGGTTTTGTTGTACTTTTTGTTTTAGTTTATTTAGTTTGTTCTTAGTACTACTGCAGTCTTTATTTGTTTTTTCAGGTTAGCAAAATAGGCTTTAAAAGGAGGATGAAAGCCGAAGTTTGGAGCACACTTGGACCAACAAGGAGCTAAGGAAGAAGACATGAAAAGTCCAAGACAAATCATGCATTAAAGTTGAAGAAAATCATGAAGCCAGCACCAAACACGGCCTGGACATGTCCTAAAGCAAGGCTTTACTCGGTGTAAGATCAACCAATCTTCTAGAAGACATCCAGATGTTTTATCATGTCTATGTTCTTGATAAAGTATTTCGCCAATGTTTTATCATATCTTAGGTAGATAGTTGAAGTACCGAAAGGAGAAGATTATCACCAAAAAACTAATAGTTGAATAAAGAGATTTTAATCACGAAAG
>JANHAO010020360.1:0-12872 GCA_026873985.1 Saraca asoca | reverse complement strand
TTTTTATACACTAACTACCATAATTCTCCTTTGTGAGCTTAGGAACAGGCACAAGATTGTTACTCATCTTAGAATTTTAACCAAGCTCTGATATCACTTTAATGGAGGAAGGATAATGAGAAAGCTTGGAGAAAAAATCTTCTTAGAAATATTACTTTGATTACTTTACTTAGCTTTATCAAACTAGCTCAAATACAAGAGTATTAATTGGCACAGGTCATACCTAGTACAATGAACATTCGAAATATGCTAATTAATTAAGTATATGAATTGTTAATTTCAACCTTATAGATACTTATGAACTAAAAGATTAATTAAACCATCTAGATACATAAATAATCTAGAGACATGAACCTTTAATGAATAGGTACTTTCTAGAATATCAAGTTTAATATTCCAACTGATAGTAGATTTGTTAAAAATGATGCAATGTTTGGTGCAGTGATAATCTCCTGGGTTTTCATCAACTGAAAGTGTTGCACTATTTAACACTTTCCTTCAAGTAACTTATCCTTAAATTTGTTGTCTAAGAATTTCCTAACAATCACATAGATAGTCTCTCATTGTAAACATGAATATTAAATTGAGGTTACCCAAAAAAGAATAACTAAATTTGCATGAAAATTTAACATTTTTACATACTGAGCAATTCATAACATAATTAATAAACCATATTCTATGTTGCAAATTACCTCCTTGTCAACAAAAATAGCTTCTATAGTAAGCATAGCATCAAAGGCTCTACTTTTGATGAAATTCCACACATGTATACCCCTTATTATAATTTTCCATTTTTTTGGTATTGTTAATTGATGTCATAAAATCTTGTTTGCTTCCCATGTAAAATTAGTGATATGCTTGTATTTGGTTAATTTGAGAACTTCTACAAGTAATATGAAATAATGGTGACTAGATATGAAAATTAAATAGACTAAACTAAAAATGATTAAGGTAGGGAATCAAAGAATAAGTATAAAATAACTGTTGACCTCTAGCTAAGTAATATCTAAGTAAAATAATCAAAAGAAAAAAAAAGATCATAACTAATAATATAGACTCCATCTATAACTTTTAGAGTTCTATAGCTATGTAAATATGAAGATGTTTAGAAATATAGAAAAATAAAAGTATATAGGAGATAAGAACTATAATAATGTCAATGCAATAGGATATGAGTAGAAGATACTTGCAGATTTCTAAAAAACTCCAAGAGAGGAACAAAACTACTTAAACACAAAATTTCCCTTTCTGATAATGGTGATAGAAGTTATTATGAAGTGTGTAATGAAGGACAACAGATATACTCATTGTATCATTTCATCAGAGAATCAAATAATAACTATAAAATTAGTGTTGTTCTATAGGTAAATACTATCTAATTAATAAAATAGGGACAAAAAAATGAAGTTCATGGCTAAGTACTATATACTCTACCTATAAATCTCATCATTCTATAGCTATGTGAAAATGAAGAAATATACAAGTATAGAAGATTAGATGTATAATGGAGATAAGAACTATAATAAGGTAAATGCAACTAGAAAGCTAGAGAAGATACTTGCTAATTGTTCAAACAGTGAAGAGAATAAGAAATTACATAGTCTTCTACGTAACCCTTGTTAGAATTTAATTCAAAAATTTCAAGAGTCATGAATTAAGTCCATAAATTCAGGCACTACAATAATTAGAAGTTACTTCCATAAAACAAGGCACAACATATTTACTCTAAACTAATGACTTTCTAGCTTCTAGTTCATGAATGTTATAACTCTGGAGTTTTCTTAGGAATACTATATAAACAGAGGCTGTATAAGTTTATTATATAAGAATATAATCAGAATTTAGACCTCAAAATAAATACAGACCATTTTCCTTCACTTTATGGCTCTTTTGTTTTAGAACTTTTAGAACTATACAAGAACTTTTTTCTAACATTGGTATCAGAGAAGGTTCTTTGATCCACCTTTGTTTAGAACCCTATGGCTTCCCCTTCAAACACCAATACCCTCTTTCAATACTCCTTAATTGGAGTGCCTATCTTTGATGGTGAATACTATGACTATTGGAGTAACCAAATGAGGACTTTCTTCATTTCCTAAGATCTTTGGGATGTTGTTGAAGAAGGCTATCAAGAACATCCATAACTAATTGGCTTGACAGGAAATCAATGGAAGCAATATAAAGAAAATGTGAAGAAAGATACAACTGCCCTTTGTTATATACAACAAGCCTTAAGCAAAGCCATTTCTCCAAGAATTCTTGGCATTCAAAAGTCAAAACAAGCTTGGGATATTCTACAAAATGAATATAAAGGCACAAAGAAAGTCATTTCTATCAAGTACCAAAACCTTTTAAGGGTCTATGAAGGAAAGTGAAAAGATAAGTGATTTCTCCACTATGCATGAATCCAAAGATCTTTCTACATATATTATGCATGAATTGACAAATTCTCTTGAAACAAATGAGAAAAGAATAGGCAGATTTATAGATCAACCATTTGAGCAAACATTTCAATCAAAAGTAAATCTTGTTGAAAAGAAAGATAGAGACAAGAAGAAGAAGAACAATTAGCCACAAAAGAAACCATGATAGTAGTAATTACTAATTCAGACAATGTACTAGTTGTAGGAATTTAGATCGCATGGTGATAAATTGTCCAAAGAAGGGAAAAATCGAGCTCATTTTTTAGAAAATATAAAAGGCACATCGAAGTAGATTTTCTATGTGTCTTGCACCTTAACAGAAGAAAAAGGAGTTTGGTATGTTGATAGTGGTTGCAGCAGTCATATGATAAGAACTAAGGAGATTTTTGTCTCTTTGGATGAGAAATTCAAGTCTAAAGTAAAGCTTAGAGATGGCAAGTCTATGGATGTGGAAGGCAAAGGTGTAATTATTGTCCAAACTAAAAGAGGTAATCCAAAACATATCAAGAATGTCCTTTATGTTCCTTTATTATCTAAAAATCTCTTGAGTGTTAGCTAGCTTGTACAAAATGGCTATGAAGTAAAATTTGATGAAAAAGGATGCATGATAGTTGATAAAAAAATAAAACTAGCTAGTGGCTACTATACAAATGACTTTAGATAAGGTTTTTCCACTATCCATGAAGCAAGAAGGAGATCTTTCTCTCAAAGCTCTAGATGTGATTGAGTCTTTGCTATGGTATTGTAGATATGGCCACTTGAATTATCAAAGTTTAAAAGAGCTACAACAAAAGGAGATGGAGATTGACCTTCCCTTAATAGATATCAATCATGATGTATGTGAAGGATGTATCCATGGCAAGATACATAGATTATCTTTTCCAACTTCATCTTAGAGAGCCAAAGAACCACTAGAGCTTGTCCATGCAAATCTTTAAGGACCTACAAGAACTCTAACACTTGGTGACAAGAGGTATTTCTTGCTTTTTGTTGATAACTATTCTAGAATGATGTGGGCTTATTTTCTTGAGCAGAAATCATATGCTTTCTCAAAGTTTTTGGAGTTTATGGATTTAGTAAAGAGACAAAGTGGGCTAAAAATCAAAACATTAAGAATTGATTATGGTGGAGAGTTCATTTACAAGCCCTTCATAGATTATTGCAAAGCAAAAGGCATTTAAAGGTAACTTTCTTGTAACATCCCAAATTTTCTAAATAAATTTTTATAACAAAATGACTTTTCAAAAAAAAATTGAAATGTGTAACTTTAAAAAGTATGAGAATTTGAAAATATAAATTTTGGAATATAAAAAGCTCATACATAATGGAAAAATATTTTATAGATAATAGGAATCTTCATAAGTGGGAGTTCTCCATTCTGATGCTCATAGAGCAAAATTTGTGTTTTCAAATTTTAATATTTGGATAAACTTCAAAAAGATCAAAACTAGGGCTATAAGTACCTAACAAGTGTAAGCTTATAGTCATTACAAAGGTAATTAACTTAACTAATTTGTGTCAAATTTTCATAGCCGTTGGCGATCAATAAACATGTCAATTTTGAACTTTAAGTGAAGAAATTGGCAAAGCTACCAAACAAAAGAAATTACAAACTTGTCAAGGAAGAAGTCAAAGTGAGTTAACCAATTTTCTTCTCCCATTTTGTCCCCTTAAGAGGTGGTTGCCCTCTTGTTCACTAAGTCATTTCCAGTTGCAAAACATGGAGCCTACTGGCTTCTTCTCCAAACTTAAAGCTTCTCTCTCTACAAGCTCTCCTTCTCTCTTTAGGTAATCCTTCATCCTTCCATGTAAATTTCTTGTATTTTTACAATTGATTCCTCTCTTCTTCCTCTTCAATTTGACATCAAAATCTTGTCCATTCATGGCGTAAAAGTTGAGTTATGAATATTTGAAATCTACTATCACTATTCAACCTATGAATTAATTTGATTTTTATGGTGTTTTAGAGGTTGAATCTATTAGTTATAGATTCTTCCTATTAAATGCAATCATAATCTAATCAAATATGATTATTTGAAGAGGAAAAATCCTTAAAAAAATCTAAAAGCCAATAAACTCTTCTTTTGTTTTCTTGAAGAATATTGAAGATCTTTGTGAGATTTGTATAATTTGTTTATTTCTAGCTGCTAAGGTGAGTAATTCTTACCTTTCTTGTTAATCATATTGCGTTTACTACTTGTGATCTATTGAATGATAATGCAAGTTGAAGAAAATGGATACTTATGATTTTTAGGTAAAGTTTAAGTTTAAGTAAATTTGATGATAGAATGGTTAGTATTCTATTGAAATAGATGAGTCGTATGCATGATTAAGTACTTAAAATATGTTGTGTTGAATTCCTATGATGTAGTGTAGAGTTGGAAGTTGTTTTTCCCTATTTTCCTGTCATTCTTGCTCATGTAAGTAGAATTGCAAGTGTGATCACAAACCTAAAAGCTAAAGGTCAAGTAGAATTATGAGCATGATCGTGAATCCAAAAATTGAAGGTCAAGTAGAATCATGAGCATGATCATGAACCCAAAAATTAAAGGTCAAGTAGAATTGCAAGCATGATCATGAGCCTAGAAACTTAAAGACAAGTAGAATAGTAAGGACCTCTCGAAAGGTTGTGCATTTTAATAAGTAGACTCGCATTTTCAACTAAATTTCCATGATTTTACTTGAATTTCAAACCTGATTTTGATCATGATTCTGATCACACCTCCAAAATTTTTCCACTCTTTTAGTTCAAACTTCTTTCTTTCTAAGAACTTTCTTGAATTTCTTAAGTCTAAAATTAATTAAAAATGTAACTCAATTGAATATATTAGATAAGAAGTCTTAAATGAGTAACTTCTAAGTTAATATTGAATAACCTAGTAATTGTTTATACATAAAGGTTGTGGAAGCAATATAGATAGCTATAAAAAAATAGTAAGACTAAGAGTATGTGCTTGTAACGGTAATGAAATGTTATCGACATGTTGATATTATGAAACAAGCATGATATTTGTTACATTAACATGACAATGAATATGTGTGGTTATAATGTGATAGAATGAGGTCCATATGATTAAAGAATGTTATTTGTTGGAAAATTCCTTAAGAGTTGGAATGTGATATATGATGACTATGATAAATGATATATAATGATAATGATATGAGATACATATGGATGATGAAACGTGAATGAATGATATTGTGATAATGTGATAAGAAACATGTGATTGTGATGTTGATAAAAAAAATGAAACACATGATATAACAATGATAAGTAAAAATGTTATTGAGATACTTGAAAAAACAAAACTTCCCCATAACACATGGATGACAAATGATGAGAATGAAATATGAAATGTTGAGATTGATGGGATAAGATATATGAATCAAATCTTAGATCTGCATGTTCCAATATGGTAGAGGGGCATAAGGCGGGTACTAGAGGAAAAAGGTTGGGACAAGTGGGTTATGGCTAGATTGGAGTAAAAAAGAGATTTACATTGCTATTCTTTATTGTGTTGTTTATTGGAATTGTTATTTTGAGTGCATGGGAATGTGATAAAATATGACTTAATTATATGACATGGTTATTAATAGCTTGAAGCTATATGAATAGTATGTTTTATAAATGTTATTCTAAGAAATTTTGAAGAAGATTTAATATGACATGACAATATGATTTGAAATCATATGAAGACTGATTCTTGTGAAATGCTGGGACACATTATGGTACTATGATATGAACTTATAATGATTAATAAGGATGGCTCGAGGCCATGAGAAAATCATGGTTCTTTATAGTGTGACAATTAAAATATATTGTGATATTACTCAAAGGTTGATTCCCTGGGTCTATATGATGTGTTAGATAATTCTGGCATGAGTTATGCTTTTTGAAGATATGATGTATATGTGTTTAGTTAAATGTTAATGAATTCATAAGTAAGATACAGATTTATCTCACTAAGCCCCAACCTCACTCTTCTATGGATTTTTTTTTAGATTCTCAAGAAATTGCTATTAACCTACCTGTAAAACATAAGGATGGGTGATAACTTCATGGAAGTCACTGCTATTGCAAATACCACCATAATAGAAAGTTCTTTAGGAGTGTATGTATATTATAAACTTGTTAAAAGCTTGTTAAATGAAAGTCTAAATGAGCATGGGCCATGGTTGGCAATGCCTTTGTACTTTATAAAACATATTTATACATCAATGTTTTTCTCTTCATCTATAAGTTTACCCCTATTAACCATTTGAGTTTAAGTATATGAGAGTAGGAAATATTAAAGTAAGTATGAGTAAAAATGAATAATAGAGACATGTTAAAGGCTAGTGATTATCAATCAAGGATTGGTAATCACATCAGACACAACCAAGAGTTTGGGTTATGACATTTCTATTAGTAAAAGCCTGTAACAGAATGGCATGGTTGAGAGGAAGAATAAAAACATTACAAAGATGACAAGAAGTCTGATGAAAGCCAAAAGACTTCCTAACAACCACTGGGCCGAGGCTGTTAATATAGCTCTTTATCTTATTAATAAGTCACTAACAAAAGCTCTCATAAACTGGACACCCCATGAAGCATGGCACAAAAGGAAACCAATGATTGATCACTTAAAAGTCTTTGGTTGCATGGCCTATTACTATGTTCATCCCTAAAAGATGGAGAATCTTAATGAGAAAGGTGAAAAAAGAATTTTTCTTGGTTATAATGATGAATCAAAAGGTTTTTGCTACTATAATCCTATCTCTAAGAAGTTTTTGATCTCTAGAGATGTGATTTTTTATGAAAAAAAAAGTCTTGGGACAACAAAAATGGAGGAACTCATGTAGATGTAGACATTTTTAGAAGTTTTGGGAGGAATCATTAAGATCAAAATGACAAGTCAACACCTAAATTATCTGCTAAAGTTGAATCAGAACCAGAATTCTTAATTGAGTTAACTTCTGACATATCTCCTAAAAAGACCAAACCTTTGCATGAGCTTTATAATAATTTTGCTTTCATTGCTTTTGAGCCATAAAGATTTGAAGAAACATTAAAGGAAGAAGCATGGAAGAATATTATGGATGAAGAGATGAAGATGATTGTGAAGAATAAAACTTGGGTGCTTGTTGAGAAACCAAAAATGAGATTTTTATCTTGAAATGGGTGTTCAAATCAAAATTTAAAAAAATTGGCTCTTTTCAAAAACATAAAGCAAGACTTGTAGCAAAGGGATACACATAACAAGTCGGAGTAGATTTTAATGAAACTTTTGCTCTTGTTGCTAGAATGGAGGCCATAAGAACCTTACTTGCTTTTGCTGCACAAATGAAGCTTTTAGTCCATCAATTGTATGTGAAATCAACATTTCTCAATGGAAAACTTGAAAAAGAAGTGTATATGGAGTAGCCACAAGGCTATAAGGTTCAAAGGCATGAAGATAAGGTGTATTGCCTTCAAAAGGCCTTATATGGCCTAAAATAAGCTCTAAGAGCTTGGAATAGGAAGATTGATAATATTTTTAGTATAATGAATTCAAAAAAAGTCCAAGTGAGCCCTTTCTTTACATTAAAACTCATGGTTCTAATGGCTTTCTAATTCTTTGCTTATATGTTGATGATTTGATTTATATGGGAAATAATGGAGTTTTGATAGAAGAATTCAAAAAGGACATGATGAATTTGTCTGAGATGATAGATTTAGGCCTTATGAAGTATTTTCTTGGCATGCAAGTGAAGCAAGAACATAGGAGAATTTTTCTTTCTCAAGAGAAGTATGTTACAAATTTATTGAAGAAGTTTTGAATGGTAGAATGCAAATTAGCACCTACTCCCATGTGTGATAATAAGAAGCTTTCGAAGGATCATGGCAAAAAGAAGCTAGGTCAGACATTATACAAAAAGCTTGTAGGTTTACTTATTTACCTCACTAATACAAGGCCAGATATTGTCTACGCTATTAGCATTATATCTTGGTTTATGAGTGACCCTAGCAAGCATTGCTATGTAGTAGCTAAGAGAATTTTAAGATATGTTAAAAGCACTAAATGTTATGGTATTTTATACCAAGCAAAAAAAGACAACAAGTTGATTAGTTACATTGATAGTGATTAGGCTGGTTCAATTGATGATAGAAAAAGCACTTCATTTCTCTTAGGAAGCAAGGTTGTCTCATGTTCATCTAAGAAGCAGAAGACGATTGATTTATCTTCAATTGAAGCTAAATACATTACTACTGCTAGTGCAGCATGTGAAGCTATTTGGCTAAGAATTTTGAAGGATATGAAGCAAGACCAACACTCCCCCACTACAATCTTCTATGACAACATTTCTAGTATTACTATGACAAAGAATCCTATTTTCCATAACCACACCAAACACATTGAGCTTAGGTTTCATTTCATTAGGGAGAAGGTTGAAGAAGAGGAGATTGAGCTCATGTTTTGCAAGACTAAATACCAATTGGCAAATATTTTTACAAAACCAATTTCTCAAGACAAGTTTCTTTACTTTCAAAGCAAGCTTGGCATTCTACAATATTTAGAATTAAGAAAAGGTGCTAGAATTTAATTCAGAAATTTCAAGAGTCATGAGTTATGTCCATAAATTTAGGCACTACAATAATTATGAGTTACTTCCATAATATAAGGCACAATGTATTTCCTTTAGACTTATGACTTTCTAGTTTCTAGTTCATAAATCTTACAATTCTAAAGTTTTGTTAGGAGTAATATATAAACAGAGACTGTATGAATTCATTATATAAGAATATAATTAGAATTTATACCTTAGAATAAATGCAAACAATTTTTCTTCACTTTCTTTTCTACTACTCTTTTGTTTTAGAACTTCTAAAACTATACCAAAATTTTTTCTAACAACCCAGTGTATGGTAGCAAAAGAGTAGGGCGAAGAGGTGCAATGAAGGCAATTGACACACTCATTATACAATTTTATTAGTGCATATGTATAAAATGAAAAATCTTAGCAAAAGGCAATAGTACAGAGCCAATAATAATATTATCATAATAAATAAATCTCCTCATAGACTATAGATCAATAGGATAACTTGGCCAAACTTGGATAATGTAGTCAAAAATAACTAATAACTAATTGAATATTAGTCAAGAATAAATAAAAATAATTTAGTAATTATATAAGGCCTAATGTATAATTGTTAATTGCTACTTGGTTAACTGGGTGCTCATTGTTTTAACTAATGGACTAATTGTTTGATTGACTAGTGGCTAATTAGATAATTGCCTAACTAGCTAATTGACTAATTAGGTTCATAATTTCATCAAACTCAATTTTTCATCTATGACAAATTAAAAGGAATGGGCATATAAAGGCATTGGGAAAATGTTTTACATAATATGAGCTTTGCCCAACAGTATCAAAAAGAAAGGGATTATAAGCAAAATTTCAATTTAAAAAGAGTAAATATAGTTGTAGGCCAATACTAAAAGGGAACAAATACAATCGTTACAAAGCTAGATAGATAAAAAGAACAATGGAAAAGATTTTTGCTTTGTCAGTAATAAATAGAAAATTTTGGATCCAATGAAACTTTGTAAATTATCTTATCAAATAAGAAATGGAAAGAAAAAAAGTATGTTTCAGAACGCTCTTTTCTATATGAAATAGAGCTGCCTTACTTTACCCAAGTTGTCTAGTTGTCCTGTTGTAGAAACAACTTGGTTTGCTTTACCCAGCTCCACTTGCTACACTTGCTCTTAGAGAAGATAAATGGGATAGAAGGTGTTATATGCATCTTTTGGATGGGCTGGCAAAAGCCCAGCGAATGGTAGCCTAGTCCGTTGAAGAAGCCATTTTTAGCCAAGGCCAACTGAGCACATAAATTGAGGAAGAGCCATCCTGCAGGTGTTGATTGATAGAGAGCTTGCAAAAGCTGAATTGCAGGATTAGCCTTTATGTATATAGGACTCTGTGTAATAGAAAAAAGAAAGAGAACTCATTGCAAAAGAGAAGAGTATTCTAAGAGTCAGAGAGCTCACTAGAAAGAAATCCCTATAAAAATACTGCACATTGTAAACACTCTTCTAGCAATAACATCATCCGTGGACGTAGAGGTCAATGAACAGACTTTAGCCGAACCACGTTAAAAAATCTCTGTTGTCTATTGTGTGTTCTTCTTCTTCTTTCTCTAATTTTTCTTCTCTATGCATTTTTGTTGATTTATTATATTTGAACTAGCCAAAGGTCAGAGATCTTGAAGAATTCCCCTCTTGATCAAATTTTGGCTCAATACCAAAATCTGACATCAATATTTTGGCGCCATCTGTAGGGACTCCACGTGCATCCTAGTTAATTTTTACTGTGATGGTTGACCTGCTTGAATCCCACTATATGCAAGTTATTATTTCTTTGGTTGGACGCATCTGGTCTTGCCTTCATTGAAGAGCAGAACATGAACTAGCAAGCTACCAATTCCTTAGTCAGCCTCTCTTCCATTCCAGTGAACCGTTCAATGTTGGACCATCAAATTGCTTGGATTTGCTGCTCAAATTGGCCTCTTTCATTCAACTAGTGGCTATTGTTCATGTTTTCTAGCCATGGCAATGAGCTTACACAGCCATGAACTTGGAGACGAGCTCACGCATAGCCATGTAGGACTTGCTTCGACAGCACACTCACGTAGCAAGGAGGTCCCGTGATGAGCTCAGGCTCATGCAGTGACACACAGCAGCTCGTAAGATGATGAGCTCAGCTATACAATGAACTCACGCTCTGGCCATGCAATGTAGCAGTCCATGCAGTGATAAGCTCCCAGCCATGCAGTAGCAGTGCAACAGCTCATAAGATCACAAGCTTATCCCAGTCATGGTTCGCTTCAGCATTAGGCCCGCAACCATGTAGCAGCTCAAAGCTTGTAGCATGCAGCTATTTAGCCCTCAAAGCTCACGTGATGACGAGCTCACGTCCAGTTGTAGCTCACTTCAATGTCAAGCTAGCAGCCATCCAGCAGTAATTCAAAGTTCGTCAAGCTCGCAGCTACCTAGCAGCTCAAAGCTCACACCCAGTTGTAGTTTGTTTCAACGTCAGGCTATAGAGTGTAATAGCTTGGTCCTCGCAGTACAACAGTTCGCATCGTGACAAGCTTGGCCATGCAGCAACACGGAGCTCGTAGCCATGCAGTAGTCTACACAATGGTGACCTCGTAGCAGTAGCCTACAATAGCTCCTTTCAATCACAATCTCATAACTGCCATGAATTGAGATTGGGTTCGATGTGAACCAGTAGCAAGCTCCCTTGCAACCATGTAGAAGTTGATCTCGGTGACCAGCTCACACACCAGCCATACAATGTCTCATTTCAATAGAGGGCCTACATAGCAATCGTATGGTGACTCATTTCATGATCAACCCATGCGGTCATGCTAACCTTCGGGTCCAACACTAAATCGACAGTAGATGTGTACCAATCGAACTTGATAATGGGTTCTCACATAGCGATCATGCAACAAGAACACCTCCATGATGAGCTCATGCAATGTTATGCAACATCCAAACCTGATGAGCACTAGCCACGTCAGTGTGGCCTTAGACTTACACAGCCATGCAGAGCATGCTGGCCTTTGTGAAGAGGCAGTCGTAACATCCTATTTTTTCAGAAAGAAATGCAAAAAATTTGACACTTCAAAAGCCTTTTAGAATTTGTGATTCAGCCATGGAGCCGAGAGTGCCCTTAGCAGCATGCATCACTGTGTGGCTTGAACTCAACAAAGTGGTTCAGGGTATATGTGAGTTGAGGACAGGATAGCGAGATGGAATGCACCCTAGCAACCTCCAGTTCACACCATCCAGTCTCGCAAACTCAACACCAACAAATGAAAGTGCAACTGCTTCCAGATCATCTCTTCAAATTTCAAGAGCTTAATACCAAGCTAAACAAAAACCCAGAGTGGGGGGCTTGCCATTCCAGTTCCAGCAACATTATGACTCGCATTTGAACAAGCTAAGTTATCATTCTTTATCTGTTTGAATGAGCTGGATGCAATTTCTTGTCCTAGCGTTAAATATTTTATTACAGCTGGTTTTCTACTCTTTCTTTCAAAGCTAAAGTTGCACTATTGGGTGCCTAGGTAGGTTGCACAGATGCGCCCAATAAGCACCTAAACTTATGCCAAACGAGGCACCCTCACCCAACGATTAAGGTATGCCAGGTCGGGTCCAAGGGGACAAAACCCCAAGGCAATTGCCAAAATGGGACCATACTTCGTAAGGAACAAGATCTCCCTAACGAGGTGCCTTTCTAAAGTAAAATTGTGTCTAGGTTAAACTCCACTGGGAACCCCAGAAGGGAAACCCATCGACACTCCAAACACTCTGCTCTTCATACATCTGAGCGACCTCCTTGGTCATTCAATATGACATATGTTTCTAAATCATGATTTTCTGGCTGAAAGCCCATTTATGTTAAATCATATGATTT
>JANHAO010020359.1:0-12874 GCA_026873985.1 Saraca asoca | reverse complement strand
AAAAAATCGTTGCCTATCTTGCTGGAAAGTGTTGTTGAATAGTGAAAAAGCCATTGCCTATAGCTTGTTCAGCAACACTTTTTAATCGTTGCAAAAAAGGAAACAAAAAACTGTTGCCTATAGTCGATTAATAGGCAACGGTTTTATTTTCTGTTGTAAAAAATTCGAAAAAAAAAATCGTTGCTTAAAGAATAGGTAACGGTTGATTAGAGTACACTCAAAAACCGTTGCCTAAAATTATAGGCAACGGTTTATAGACTTTAGGCAACGGTTTTTAGCCGTTGCCTAAAGTAAAAAATGTTGTAGTGTCAATAGAAACTTACCATTAGATCCTAACTATCTATTGAGATCTTATAATTGCATTATACATGTATATTTATGAAGAATGAAATATTTTATTTATTTTTCATCTTGGTGATGATATTTAGAATCACTTCTTATGTTTCTTATCTTATATGTTTGGGAAACTTTAGAGTATGACAGTATATTCTTTTCTAGTTTTGACTCCCATATTATACTTAACTTGGTGTGTGCTATATCTATTGAATTTAATTTCTTCAATTGTTTGAAAGGTATCCTCATATTTGATGAGTCATAAATTTTTAGCTTTAATGGTTTGAGACTATAACTTTCAAATCGCAAGATGTTTGATAGATGAATACATATGTATGTTTATGCTAGATTTTATTTGAATATGACTGTGATTAACCATTGACTCCAAGAGGATTATTCATTCACTGATTTCTAAGAAACTCACTCTATTTTTTTTAATTATTTTTCAAAGTCTGAGGCAACTCCTACTAACTCTTCTCATCCACCTAGACCTGAGCCTGCTCCTTAATTAGGTAGGCCACGTTTGCGGAGCATAAAGGCATTTTGTTGGAGATATTTTGACAGTTGATTAGGTTGAGTCTCCCATATGCATATGTGGATGTTGTCCAATGGATTGTGTACATTATTATATCTAGGTATCGTGTTGCATCTTATTTGTTTATACAAGTCTTGAGTAGGGCATGTAGCCTTCAATTGTTATACTGGCCTATGACTTAGGATTTAAAAAACAAAGGATACTCTACTAGATTTTTGTTAGAAATATGAATAAGCATTTTAATAAATGTATCGATGTTATTTATATATATCTAACTTGTCTTGCATAATTCTCAATTTTCAAGTCACTTTCTACATAGAAAATATGTTGCATCAAGAGTCTTATCATATGGTTTAAGGTGGTAGGAAGTCATCCTTAGGTGATTTTTTATACCAGTCATGTGTAGAGAATTGGGACGTGACACCTAATGAGCTCAAAGTTGGTGTTTTGTTGTTGTTATGTGACTATTGTACATATAGGCTTTTGTGTAGGGTGTGTGATCTGCCACTATTGATTTGACCTGTTATTTAGTGTCAGAAAGACATGAGAAACTGTCAAAATTTCTGCAAGTCTAAGGATAGTTTTATCATTTGCGAATTATTTTAAAAACATAATTTTGGAAAATTCTGTTTTATTTATACTCATTTGATTTGTGTTATATTTGATTCTTGCATTGTTCGTGAATTAAATTTGTAAAAGATTAGTTTATGATAATTTCCTTACGCCGGTTACATTCCAACATCGATTTGGGATGTGACATGTTATAAATGCTATTATGCGCTAAAAGACACAAAATTTTGTTTCTAAAATACTTGAGAATTGAAACCAATGACACAATGAATGGTGCTTTAGATACAGAACGCATATAGTAAAGTCCCTGCCGTATAATTCCTATTGGCAAATCCTACATGCTCTTTGTAACCGTTACCAAGGTAAACACACCCATTACTCACTGACAAGCCTCCATAAATGGTGGCTCCAGTATTATATGACCACAGAATCCTCCCATTCTTAGCATCCATTGCATAAACGGGGCCCTCCCGGTAGGTGGATCCAGCGAAAACCACACCATTAGTCACAGTTACAGGGCCAGGAGCAGTGTCATTAGGGTTTGCCATGCTCCACAAGATATTGCCATTTCGAGCTTCCATCGCCACCCACCCGCCAGCAATGGTGCTGTTTTGTGATGGTTTGAGAGTGAAATTCTTGTGTTGGCTATTTGCAATATTGGTGTAGATTCTCCTTTCATCAGTGGCTGCACCCCACATTCCTCCACCACCTAATCCTCCTGGTCCTGCTTCCTACATCAAAGAACAAAATTTAGCAACAAAATTTAGTATTGACTTGAATAACTGCCTCGTGATTGCATATATGGTATAATTTAAATCAAATTAATCTCAACCGTTAATGGATCAATTAATTTGGATTGTGTCGTATATACGTAAGTAGCACTGCTCTAATGATTCACGTGTTATGAAAATCTTGCTATATAACATACCCTAGACCATACTATACTGCCGTTGTCGCGATCAACAGCCCAAGCATACCCGCTTTTTTGAACGGCCACAGCAATATCCCGCCTAGTCCCATTTACATAAATGCTTAAAATCATTGGAGATTCTCCAAAATCAGCATCAGGGCTTGGTCCTGGTGGGCATCTGGGGTCCAAATGCCAATTACATGCTCCAAACCACACATCATAACCTCCAAGTTGTTTATACCATTTGATTTTGCCGGAGTCTATGTCTAGAGCCAGAATTGAATTGGAGTGGTTTTCAGGCTCAATGCACTTATCTGGTTCAGTGGGTGCAGCCTGATTATTTTCCCCTTCTTGACATTCAAGAACATGAGGTGGAGCAGAATAGAGGTTGCCCGTGGAAATATATACACGATTTCGGCCTGCGTCAATTGCAGGGCTGCTTCCCCATATGGCTGCTCCGGCGTATAGTCCTGTCTTGTTGAAGTTGTCTGGTAACATGAAGGTCTGCCACAAGATTGTGCCTGTTTTGGCATCTAATTTTGTGAAACTGCCGCGAAATGTGCAGCATTTTTCAATGCTTACGCCTTCTTCCAATGAGGATGTTCCTACATAGAAGCTTCTGCCAAATGAAAATTTTGATATATAGCTTGCATTAGCCATATATGTTCATAACTTATGGATGCCACTTATCCAATTAGTCAAAACAGTTATCGTATTGGAATTTGCAAGTCTACAGTAAACAAAAGCAATTGGATTCTCCAGATTTGTTGAAAGATAATGATGGAATAAATTAATTTATTAGCTACAACCAAGTGGCAAGCAATATTTTTTCCAATATGGCAAATATTAAGTATAAATTTTTGTTAATAAAATGGCAGCATATAAGACAAATAATGGCTTTGTCTATGCTTAAACAAAGTCAATGAAATGCCAAGTTGCCCGGGACCACCTAGAGATCAGGGCTTTCAATATAAAAATCAACAATTAGCAACTGGAAGTTGCTGGCCTAATTGTATACAGCTATCAAGCACGAGTCTTTTATTTAACAAAATAATTAGGGTAAATTTTTTAAGTTATCATGTGAGCTTTTCTATATATATATATATATATATATTTGGATACTTCAAAGAAGTAGAATTTTTCAAAAAAAATAAACTTTTACGTAATGTTTGATTCAATTATAAATGTCTTATGAAGTCAAGATGACTAAAATATCTTATAGAAAAATTATTTTTTATCAAAATACTAGATGAATTTTTAAAAAGATGCTCTTGTTATTATTTAAATTTGTAAGAATAATTTTATATTTTTATTTTATTAAAAATATAGGAAATAAAATTTACTTAAAGGATTAAATAAACAACTTCTTATACTTTATAAAAAATAAAACTTCCTGTAAAATATAAATTTTCTCATTTTTTGACTTAATAGCCAATAAAACAACCTATACATTTTCTATTTTCCACAAAATTATACTTCCTATAAAACTTTCTGACAAACAAATGAGTTTTTAGTATAATTAATTTGAAAGCATTGTAGGCATACAGGTCACTAGACAATCTTCAATTCAAGTATTGCTCTGAGAAATCAGTAAAATGTGTTTCTAGAAGCTCTTATGCAATTGAAAAATTTGAAATTAATTTGATACAATAGTACCAAATCTAAAAAAATGGAGGGATGTTAGTGGTGAATAATAATAATAATAATAATAATAATAATAATAATAATAATAATAATAATAATAATTTATATTGAGAATTTGAGAATATTATTATCTAAACTATCTTATATTCAGCTTGGAGAAGAAGCTCCAATTTCTTGTTTCTCTAAAAATGCAGAAATAATGCTTCAATTGCAAATTTTAAACAATTTTGCTCCTTGTCCAAACCGCAAAAAAAATTAATTTAACTATAATTCTATTCCTTCTAATTTGAAATATTTAATTTTGGTCCTTCTTATATTTCAATAAGTTTATTTAATTTATTCAATAAATTCCCATCCAATTATTGATGAAAAAATTGACATTGAAAGATGTGAAGATTATTTAATGTATCATACTTCTTATGCTTTGATTTATATATATATATATATATATATAATGACTAATGATTGGATATTATCTTGTTACGCATACAAAATACAAATGAATTTAAGAAAGGAAGACAATAGTCAATGTATATACACTAATAAGGATATAACGGGTATCATAGTGCTTCACTTGGCTCCATGTTAACTTTTCTATTAATAATGGATGAAAGTCTAATAAAAAATCCAAAATTAAATTAATTAAAGTATTTGAAAGATTAAAATCAAGCATTTTATATTAAAAGTATCAAAATAGTATAATTTATATTTTAGAGGGATCAAAATTACATTTAAAGGAAAAAAAAAATTTCGTACTGAAAAGGGATTTTTTCCCTTGTAGACAGCACAGTTGAACAGGCTAGTATTCAATTTGAAAGGATATCATGGACAAATCTAGAATCCATCAAGTATCTACGAGATGATTCCTAATTGTGAAATAGTTAAATGAAAGGATAAACAAAACATTCATAAGAAATTGAGAGAGGACTATGTCTAACCCCTTATAGTAAGTTCCAGACATGGTGATGAAACTTCTAGGATGGTCATCCAACTTTGTGGACCAAACAAGCCTTCCGTTTGATCTTCTAACTGCAATAACAACAGCAGGGCCATAAATCCCAACAATAAGAAGCTCTCCGGCCACCGTCGGAGTCGATCTCGAGACCGTGGAATTAACATTTAGTATAAAACCAGTGTTGTTAAATCCTGTTAATAGCTGCAAATTCTTTTTCCAAACAAGAGATCCATCTGACGCTTTGACAGCAAAAAGGTAGCCATTCCAGCTTGGAAAATATAAGGTGCCGTTATATATTGCCGGCGTTACCGTTATGTCTCCGCCGGCATAGAATGTCCAATTCAAACTTAGTTTGGAAACTGACGTAAGGCTGATCTTTATCTCTTTGTTGGCATATCTTCTGTTGTACAAATCTCCACCATGGTTTGGCCAATCTTGCCTTGGATTAGCCTGGCTCTTGTTTTTTCCCTGAAACCAAACAGGGGCAAATATATATTACTTGTCAATGATGACATCAATGTATTAAAAATCTGAATGGAACTAAAAAAAATTTGACTGGAACTAAAAATGATACAATCAGTTAAAAAATAATTAAATTAGAAAAATCGATTCATTATGTCAAATTCAAATTATAATCAATTAAGGTTGAATTGATTCAATCAATCAGTTGGTTTTGATTTTTAAAACATTGATTCTACTGGAGTTAGGAGAAGATAGTAATGTTTTGCTTTGAATGTAAATGGGCTAAATTACTTACGTAGGAGAGTTCAATGAATGTGATGTTAAGGATGCAGAAATTGAATAGAGTGAAGGCAAATAGATAAATATGAAACTTGAGAGGTGCCATGGAGAGTGAAGCCTGAATTTCTCATCTGCCCTTTTAATGGGTACTTACTGTTGGGGAAGGGATAAAGATTTTCTAAATGGCTTCAAGTGGGCTATAAAATAATATAACGCCAATAGACTTAACGAAACTTGCATCACATGTACACTGGTGGAGCTACATTTGTTTTAGTATGATGTGTGCTTTTACTGATTTTTTAAAATCTCACGTATTACATGTATATTAAAACATTTCACTCATTTATAAATTTTATCCTCACTAAAATATTGAATTATGTTAGATTAAAATTAAAAATTAATCATAATCTCTAAGATTTTACTATTTTTAATTGAATTTGTTCTAATTAATATATATGTTTAAATTATAATATTGTTTTGCAATTTAAAACAAATTACATTCTATATGGGTTTGGAAAGAAAAATCTCTAAGATTTTACTATTTTTAATTGAATTTGTTCTTTTTTATATCATCATTGCAAAAAAAAAATTTCTAAACTCATCCAAAACCAAATAAAATAGGATTAATTAATTGTGTAAGATTTATTCTTTCCAAACCCATAAAGAACGTAATTTGTTTTAAATTAAAAAACAATATTATAATTTAAACATATATATTAATTATAATAATATAATATAATTTTTATTTTTTAATATTTTATTTTAATGTTCCACTCTTCCCCGGCTTTGTGTCCATTGTGTTACTCTATGTTTTAAAATAGGTTGAGACTTCCATACTTACAAGTTATCTAAATAATAAAATAATAAAGGAAAAGATTTTGCCAAATCTCTACGTCTTGAAGATGAAACGCACCAATTGAATGTATAAATCTCTGGCTGCGTCTTTGGTGTGATATCGATGTAGGGAGAGATGGAGAATGATAGACAATGCATTTAATTTTAGTTCGAGGATTGGAGTTTCTAATTTTAATTTGAAGTGGGCAAGGAACAAGAAAACTAATTATCTTATATGAAAATTTGGTTGAAGTTGAGGGGTGGAATTAAATTCTACAACTAAAAAATGATAATTGGACAAAAAGTTCAAAGGCAGCTAGCAACAAACCTAATGCCCATAATTTCTCCATGGTCATTTGACTAATGGGGGATTGATCTCTTGGGACCCTTTCCAGTCACTTCCAGCCAACTAAAATATGTGGTGGTAGCGGTCAATGTTACTATGGATGTCGTAGAGATAATTAGTTGTAATGGCATAAAAATTATATATCTTAGCATACTTGATAAACATGATATTTTGGCTTTTTATCAATTTAGTTTTAATATATATATATGTTTTGATTTATGTATATCATATTTGATAAAGTCTTTGAAATATAATTGTGTATAAATTAATTACAATGGAGATCGTAATAATGAGATAATTTATATATATAATTGTATTTCTAAATATCCATGGTTGTTGAATTATTGAGAAAATATGATATCAATTATTAATGAGTAAACCAGCATATGTCATGTTACATTCTTTTAGAATAATGCAATGGTTTCATACACTGTAAATACGTTGATATCTGGACAAGACATATGTGTTTATATTATGGAACATATAATTGGATTGACCCACTATGAGAAACTATATGAAATGTTATCATATGTTAATAGACTTTTCATGTGAAATGTGGTGTAAATAATCCTTAGACTTGAGATTAACACAATACCTTATGTATAAAGTTATGTATTTTAATATTATTCTAGACTTGTACTCTTAAAAAGTAGTTGAGAATAATTGTTGGGTGCATTATGAAATACATGAAAATAATGATTGATCAAGAAAGAATGCATCCTCCTTAGTAATAAGGAAAGACATTCAAAAGATGTTTTGACACTTGTACTATTATCAAAGTCATAGGCCTATGTATTAATACTTGCACAAAATGAGTTTTATGTATAATCAATTGTGAGATAGCACATAATCAGACATGCACCTATAATTGGATGTTCAAATTAGGGCAGACACTTGAACCATACCCTAAGTCTAAGTTAAATATCAAGAGATAAAGGGATTAAATTACACATATGTTATCACGAAAGGTTTTGATTTTCAAAAATTTATTCCTAACATTTGGGTGATCATGATGCTTTGCTAGAAGCCAATAATGATTGATGAATATATTTTAACAATTTAGGGAAATTATGTTTGAATTAAAAGGAGTTTTAATTCAATTGAACTCGTAAAAGTTTGTAAATAAATTCATTGTCAACATACATAAAAACCTAATAGGTCATACACTATAGAATCTTTTTGATCTAAAGTTAAAGAAAAAGTTAGAATGTAAAATGTTTTGAATTCAAATATTGAATTAGTGAATATCTTAAAATTTTAAAATGATTAATTAAGTACTCTAATATAATTAGATTTGTTAATTAATCAATGATTTATGTTGATATTTAAATGTTGTAAGAGTTATATTAATTTTTGAGGAGATCATAAGTAGAGGAAGAGTTCTTTACTTAGAAATTTGTTTTAATTAATGAATTAAAACAATTTGAGAATTATTGCAAAAGAGAGTTTATAGGTTTAGACTTATAGTTGAGCTTATTAAACATAAAAGAGAGCACATGAGTGTTAACGAATTTGGACTCATTATGACCTAAGTAAAGAGTATGGACTCCTTGGGCCAGGTCGTATAGCCCATCCACTTGGAGAAGTGGACAGCACAAGCAAGGGAAAACTTAGCTTGTGCAATACTCATGCTTGTGCTCCAATATCTTTTATTTAAAGAATAGACATAACAACCCTTCAACACACAACATACCAACCCTATCACATGTGTTATACACCTAAATATCTCAGTGTGATCTCTCTTCTCTTATATTCACATTCAAACACTAACCCTAATAGAGTAAATTTGTGATTTCTTGGAGAGCTAGTAGATGTTAAGCTAAGTTATTGATTTTCATACTCTACCTTTTGTATGAACAGTGATAGAGGTTTCAAATTAAATTAGTTTATGTAGATCATCATTGATATTAGAGATCAAATCTTAAGGAATTGTCCAAAAACAACCTGAAAGACTTGATTATAAGGCTTGTTAGAAAGTTCATGGAATTACTTAAAAATCAAATTTGAATTTGAAGATTGGGGATTTCATGAATAACTCTTGAGAAGGTATAATTCAAATTCATTACTTTTAAGTTTATTGAATTATACAAAACTGTCTGAATTAATTTGCAAACATGATCCAGGCTTAGTGAAAATTTTTTAAAATTTCATTGTGCATACTTGATACTTTTGATCTATTTTTCCCAATAGTTGACTACTTCACAAAATAGGTCAAGACAGAAGTCCTCACAACCATAACTTCAAACTATGTACAGAAATGCATATGGAAATTTATCATTTGCAGGTAAAATTTCTATATAAAAATTTTATCATAACAATCACGGTTGATTGACAAGTCCTTGTAGGTATGGCCTCCAAAAAACAATCATATCTGATAGCAAGAAGTAGTTAGCGAGTGACAACTTTAAGGATTTTAGCTAGAAATAAAATCTATTGACATAAAATTGGTGTTAGTTAAATGAAAATCTCACTTATTCTCGATGGTGAAGGTTAGGAATTAAATAAAAATTCACATTTGTTGAACACCCTTAAACAAATGGACAAGTAGAGTTAGCAAATAGAATCATCCTAGAATGATTGAAGAAAAAGCTAGGAAAAGATGAGATGGACTGCAACAATTGTAATCCGAGTCATGAAATGACATTCATGGTTAGGTTCTCAACTCAAAAATGTAATATTCATAATTACCACTTGTAGTAGCTATTAAATAGCTGACATAAAGATATGAGAAGTTGCCCAAAATGAACAACCATTGGATTATGGTTGGCTAACTAGAGCAATAGAACAAGCCTAAATCAACAACAAGTCATCTAAAGGCATTGATTCACTTAGTTATAGTTGATCAACGGAGCTAGAGCATGACAAGCAGATCCAACACCGATAAAGTAGTCCACTAACGACCCATAACACACCAACACCTCTAAGAACTTGCACACATGCAGTCATGCACGAATAATGTGATGGCATCATTTATGAGTGCATGAGGCGAGAATCTCACTCACGCTAGGAGTACTCCTAAACATGTGGTTGCTCGTCATTCATCTAGAAGCATGACAAAAAATGTGATTAACATCTATACAAGACCACTAGGTAAGTTACCTATGTGGATACACTCTTATTCTACTTATTGAAATTATGCTTCTAGAACTAACATGAGTATCAGAGTATGCTCGACGAACCACTTCTTTCATATACTACTAAATTTGTTCTTTGCACATGTTCCACAGCCATGCGTAGCCTCTCTCCGTCAACTGGTTCCTCTTGAAGATTTTTAGCAATCAAGTGCCCTTATTCTTTGTGTAATTAAAGGGAGTTTTATTGTTGAAAAGGTATTTTTTTTTTGTCTATCTATATATTTTTATTTTTCCTAAAAGTAATAGGTTAAGTATGTAGTTAGAATCTATCAAATTACTATGATTTAAAAATTTAGAGTTAATGTAAAAGTTAAAATCTGATTACCACTAAACATAACAATAATGGCTAGAATCACAACACTATGAATCCATAGAATTGATTTTGGGGTCCTTTACTGTGATGCAAAACAACCAATAATGGCATGTTTGACAATTAGTGAATTATATTAACAATCAACTATATTAGCATTACTGTTAGCTGATAGTTGATTATATTAGCTTATTTGATCAACTAATAGCATTAGTTATTTATTTAAATATGTTTGGTAAAATAAGTTGTTTATATTTAGTTGTTTATATGTAGAATGACAAATAAATATATGAATATATTTATAATTTATTTGAGTATTCTTTTATTTTATTAATATTTTAGATTTTAATATATTATTTATAACATTAAATTTTCTTCTATAAAATAGATATTATAATTTATTATTTATGAGATTTTTCTTTACTATTTAAATAATTATAATTTATTATACTTATAAGGTTTTTCTTTAAGAAATAATAATTATAATTTGTTATAGTTCTAGATTTTTAAATAAATAATTATAATTTATTATACTTAATAGATTTTCTTTTAAGTAATAAATTTTACACTTCAAGAGTAAAGACTCTAAAAATTGTTTAGCTCATGGACAAGGTGTTTTTCTCCGCACTAAATATAAATACACTGTTTCAAAAAATTGGATTCTCCATATTTTACAAATTGAAGGATTGAGGCTTAATTTGCTGACTAAAAAAGTTATTTACCAAACATTTAAATTAGTGTACTAATCAAATCAATTCGCTAAAACTACTCAAATCAAGTAAGCATTGATTAAAATGCTGTTGGCTAAATACGCTGTAAATATCATTGTAATTCCAAGTGAGCCTTGTTTATTCTTCACCAAAAGTAAAAAAAGCATAAATCTGTCTATGAAGCTCAGAGTAGTACACAACCAATTTCTCTTCATCGAAGACGTTCATATCCCCATAGAAGGCCTATTACACACAAAAGGCAAAAAGTAAGCCCCCAGCAGTAAAATTCAAAATAACACCAAGAGCAACATTATACCCATCACCCATAAAAATGCACCCATCATTCACAGACATGCCTCCATAAACAGTAGCTCCAGTCTTATAAGACCAAATAATCTCACCACTCCTTGCATTTATAGCATAAATGGGTCCATCTCTTTGTGTGGAGCCTGCAAACACAACTCCATTAGCTACACTAACAGGCCCATTAGCACTTGCATTACTTGGATTGGCTCTGGACCATAGGATTTTGCCATTGCTAGCTTGCATTGCCACCCAACCACCACTATTTGTTGTCTGGTTGGATGGCCTGAGTCTGAAATTTTTGCGTTCTACGTTGGCAATGTTGGTGTAAATCCTTTCTCCATCTGTGGCTGCTCCCCAAGTTCCTCCTCCTGTGAGACCACCAGGCCCAGCTTCCTGTGTACGGATTTGATAGCTTTTCATTCATAAGGAGCTTGGAGGCTTGTAACAATTTTCAGGGTATAGTTTGGTCACTTAATTGATAGAAGAAAAAAAATTAACACAATCATGATTCTAAATTACATTATAGTTATATTGTTAAAAAAAATTACAGACAAATACAAAAAAAATGTAACTACTGCAAAACAAAATTGCAATTACAAAACTCAGCACAGCAATTATATTACATGTAATTGTGGTTACAAATCACAATTTAAAAACATGATAATAACAATTAAAAACATTCAAAAGGAAAGAAGATAATGTATAAAGACATATTATTAAATAATAAATACTTATTTTGAAATTGTTTGTTACAAAGCAATTAAAAAACAACCATTTTGTATATGAACCATTTAATTTTTTTTATAAATATTATTCTTAAAGCATTTAATTGCATCCAATTAAATCTTTTTTATAAATTTTGTTACGATAATCTAAATAAGTTACAATTAATATAAAGGCCTTTAAAGTTTGTCTCAACAATTTGATTTAAATTTATTTGATCACCCAAGGATTGATTGATGCAGTGAAATAATTGAAATAAACTTTTAATACTAAAATTCTTTCGGTGAATAAATAAATTTAAATCTTGTGAGATTCTAAAATAACCATTTAAATTATGGACTTATAACATTACCGTGTACCAAATGAGATTGCCATTATCACGATCTAAAGCCCAGGCCAAACCACTTTTCTGGACAGCAACGACAATGTCTTTCTTGGTTTGATTGACATCCACAGTAAGCATCATTGGTGCTTCTCCAAAATCAGCGTCTGGGTATGAACCTTGAGGTGGACAATTAGGGCTTGAAGAAAAGGCACATGCAAGGAAAAACACATCATATCCTCCCAGTTGACGGTACCATCTGATCTTCCCAGAATTCAAATCAAGGGCTAAGATTGAATCCGAGTGATTTTCCGGCTCCAAGCATTCGTCCGGATGAGTGGGCACAGTTTGATTATTACTTTGTCTTTCTTGGCATTGAATTATGTTGGAAGGAGCAGAGTATAGATTTCCAGTTGCAATATAAATATGGTTTCTGAGAACATCAATGGAGGGGCTGCTTCCCCATATTGCAGCTCCTGAATAGCCTCCTGTTTTGTTATG
>JANHAO010020358.1:0-12877 GCA_026873985.1 Saraca asoca | reverse complement strand
GGCAGTTGGATAGAAAAGTATATGCATTAGTTGTATGTGTTGTACATGTCCAGTAGGTAGTTGTTGTGTATAATCTGGGCCACTGCGCATATGCTATATGTTATACAGGTTTGTTGAGCGTGTAGCCCTTTGTTTTGAATGTAGGCCATGTGGCCAGATATCCGAAAAACAGAGGAAACTCTGCCAGATTTTCGGTAGAGGTAATAAATTGATGTTGTTTGGTTAATGAAAGTCATGTGCATTGGTGTTGTCATAGTTGCATAGTAAGGCTTGTAAGGGGTTTCCTGAAGGAAAGGGATTTCTGATGGTGACCTTCTACGCCGGTCACGGACCTCGGGTTTGGGTCGTGACACCAAGATATTGTTCGCTTTGGCCCGAGCCTGCATGATTTTATCCTTCAAAAGGGCCCTCGATAGGAGGGGTCCAACCCCCTTATATGGACCTTTCCCTATCCAGACTTAGCCAATGTGGGATGCTGGGGCGTAACTCCTTACCCAGGCCACTGGATGTAGACCGGTCACTAACCTAAAAATGGTTTGACCTAAAAGAAAAGTAGCTACCACCAAGAGTCACCTAGACCTAAAGACACAAACAAAGGTTTTGGCTACGAAACCAGTAATACCCAAAAAGTTAGTTGAAAACTCCGTCACCACTAAAAACCCTAATACCTATCGACAAATAGATAAAATACAGCCCGCACTCCAGTTTTCTATCAATAATAGACACACCCATGAGGGTCCCAAAATTGAAATCTAGAAACACGAGACCAAGGATAGAAATTTACCTTGTCAGACAAAGAGGAATTGGAAGAACTAAGAAAAGGTCGAAGTTGGTAAAGAGCAACGGACAGTCGCAAAGTTTGCAGGAAGATGGAGAAGAAAGGTCTAGGCTTGACAGCTTTCAAATGGCAGATGAAGAAAGGGGGAGAGTCTCCTCGATTTTTATTGTAAACAGACTAACCATTAGATCCAAAAACTCTCCAAATAACCCACGATCCAACGGGCCAGCACATATCAGCATTTAAACCAAGACGCGATGACTGGAGACAGTAATCATTGCGTTGTCTATAAAAATTAAAGAGATACATGTGAATGAACGTGTCAAGATACCTGCCAGATCGTAAATTATGAACAAACAAACTATAACCCTGACTCTCTTGCGATTAATCACTCACTGCTCCCACACGATTTGATAATTCGTAGCTTTCATGTGGTCTCATGCCGGTGCGGGTATACCTAATCACCCCATCTCCAGCTCGGGCATGCTTGGCGTAAAGCGATAAGCCTGCGGGCACACCTAATCGCCCTATCTCCAGCTCAGGCACACCTGGCGCGATGCGCTAAGCTTCATAAACTCATTTAATCTCTAGCTCAAGCACACCTAGCACGATGTGCTAAGCCTCACAAGCTCATTTGATCTCTAGCTCAGGCACACCTGGCGCAAAGAACTAAGCCCTTGGGCACACCTAATCATCCCATCTCTAGCCTGGGCGCACCTGACGCGATGCACTAAGCCTCATGAGCTTATTCGATCTTTAGCTCAGGCACACCTAGCATAAAGCGCTAAGCCCACAGGTGCACCTAATCGCCCTATCTCCATCTCGGGCACACCTAACGTAAAGCGCTAAGCTTATAGGCGCACCTAATCACCTCATCTCCAACTCTGGCACACTTGGCGTGATGCACTAAGCCTCACGAGCTCATCTCACCTCTAGCTCAGGCATAACTAGTCACCCTCAACAAGCTCATTCCAGTTCGGGTGCACCTAATCACCCCTTGCGATCTCGTGCCAGTGCGTGTGCACTCAACCACCCACTGCACACACGACCACACTTCAGCTTAAGCTCATGACTTGCAAACCTACTTTGATTAAGGTGTAGTATGCACCATCAGGTCATGTCATCGATTACTCACGATTTTCTTGCAAGTTGAAAATTCACTATTGGCTAAATCATTTTAGTGCTTCAGTTCGTGACTAGATGGAGTGGATTAATTTTATCCATTAAATATTAAGCTCCATGTTTGATTAAATATGACAAATAGAAACCAATCCACAAAAGGAGCTTGGATATAATTTTCTGCAACACATGACAACTAGTTACACACTTGAAATGTCAAGAAGAAGGGCAATATTCATTACAAGGCCTCTTTCAATGAGGTGAGTCTGTATAAGAAAATTTTGAGTACAAAAACTGGGGTAAACCTATAACAACAATAAGCAAGAGGAACTGTCTGAAAGGAAGTCATGGCCTATGAGTAGGCCAAGCAGTTTCAACTCCTCTTTCGTATCTTCCTCCAAAGCTAAGAGCTCATTCCTCAACTCCTCGACTCCTGGATGTTTAGGGAAACTAACCAGAGCATCTCACCTTGCAAAGAGACCAAAGAGCATAAGTGAAGAGTTGCCTTAACCATGAAAAGGTGGGGGAAGAAGGTGACAAAACTTCTTGGGGTCCTCAAAGAGGAATCACCCTCGGAAGCTTCCCATAACAAAACTTTCCAAGATCCTCAGAGGAGAACTCTTGCAGCAGACTGAACACGCCTTTTGGAAATTTGCTAAGGGTTCATGTCATCATAAAGGGATCATCAGGGATGCTCACCAGGCTATTCTACGAAAGAAGAAAAATCTTTTACACCTTATATAGACTGGTCCAATCTTTCTGAAGAATCTAAAAGATGTCCAGATGCTCTTAATTGAATGGCTCGAAAGAAAAAACTAAGTCACCATGCTAACAACTGTAAAACATACATAGTGAAAGACTGAGGCCTGACATGACCATTCGACGGGTTACGAACAAAGGCTCTGACTAAACAATGTTATGGGTAGAGAACTTTGCAACATCACAGGCCACAAATGGAGGGCCCTTGCATGAAAATTGCATAACTAACTCCCAGCTCACAGAACAAACTGAGAGTTCAGAGGCTAATGTTACTAGCATTTTCAGACTAGGTAGAATGGACCGACAGAGGCCTAAAGAATTGGGTCAAGGAGCAAGAAAGCATGGCCCAACTCGAAGTGAGGTCGCTGAAGCCAGGTAACAGGTCACGTAGCACAAGTTCAAAGTTTCTAATCAGCCAAGGCTACAGCGAGCTCCTCTTGGCATAATTGGGAACAACTAATGTCTGACAAACAATCTGAATACTCTACCAACTTGCAGATCAGCCTCCAAAGTTTGACAATGATTTACCCTGCATTTATTACTTGACATCTAACATTTAATGCTCAATACAGGTGTAATCATAGTTTTACAATGATAAATTACAACTTGTAACCCTCTCGACTTCTATAAATAGGGAGGGAGAACCATTGCATGAGATATAGTGAAATACATGTAGAAACTCTACAAAAATAGCCATAGACATATGTACCGCTGCTTTATATAACAAAATAACTGCTCAAAGCCAATACAACCACCGTGGACGTTGGGATCATCTTGACTTTAGTCGAACCACAATAAAACTCTCTGTGTTCTCTCCGCTCTTCCTCTGAATCTTTTGCCATCTTCTTACATTCTTTCCATTCTTAACAGCAGTTTGGTTCTCAGAATCCTTAGTTGACCGATTTCCAAAATCAACCGTTAACATATACATTTGTAATTGAAAAGTATCTTATAAGTTGAACCCTACAAGTTGACATTTGTAAGTGGATTCATGCAAGTTGGTCTCTCCTTGGATTTAACTACAATGAGCTTCTAGATGGCTGGAAAAGTGTCCTTCGAGCTGCAGGCTGATTCCTCGACCTAAGGTTGCTACTGACCCTTATTGTCTAGTGACCTGAGTTCACATATCGATGAGTTGATGCCTTGCTCCAGTGATCTCAATGCTGGTTAAGCTAGATCGTTACCAAATGGACTCATTTGTTAGGTTTTTGCCAGCCCATTTGCATGGTTCTGAAAATATCCATAACATTAGCCTCCTAACTTTCAGTGCATTTAATGTATTGGAAGCTGTAGTTTGCTGGCAAAAGCCTGTAATTGCAATGCGTAATGTCGTCATTCAAACAACTGTCTCACTATTTTATCTATGCCACGTTATTCATTTAATGCATTTTTTTCATAGTCATTGGCATGGCAGTCTTACCATTTACTAGATCGTTAGATCAAGGGTAGTTGATCTATCTTTAGATCTATTAATAAAGCCAGGCGAGTCATATAAGGCATGAAAACCTTTTTTCTTATTTCTCAAAATGACCAGATGGGTGCACTGGTCGAGCCCCCCCATGTTTTTAATAGTCTGGGTATAAGATGGGATGCTATGAGGCATGTATGGCCTGTTGCATAGGAAGTTCCCATGGACAATTTCTCCATAAGGATTTTAGGAAGTTTTGTATAGATATTGAATTATTCCCTCATAGTGATGCTGGTGAGTTCAGCTCTTCCGCCTTCGTTCTTTTGCCTTCTTGGGAGGAGAATAGGGAGAAGTTTGAGAACAACTTGGCTGACCATCAAATAGTGGAAGACTTGCTCGTCTCATATGTAGATTTTCTGGTCCATTAAGATTTAGCCTTTAAGAGCTAGCCTTCCTCTTAGGCCATGATAGCTGTAGGCTCATTTTGATCTGTATTTTTAAACCTTTGTATGTACATTCATCTCATTGAGCAAGGCTTTTAATGAATTTTTCATATTTCCTTGCTTTTCCAAGTATGCCAAGTTGGAAGCTCAATAGGTTACAGATAATAACATGTAGGTTAACATGAATGAGTTTCTACAAATCATAGTTTAATCAATATTAGCCAAGTTAAGTGCCCAATCGGTCGCATTAATGCTTCTCAGCTTACAAATCATGACTTTGCAAATATGTCAATTTGAATGCCCAGTAGGGCGCATGAAAGCTACGCCTTAACTAGCATGAGTGGAGTACCCAGGTAGGTTGCATAAAAGTTGTGCCTCAGTTAGCAATCTTGTTACCTGGTAGGTCACGCTTTGGCTGGCAATCTAGTTGCCCAGTAGGTCACACAAGAGCAATCATGTTACTTAGTAGGTCACGCCTTAGCAATCGTGTTGCTCAATAGGTCATGCTACAACAATTGTGTTGCTCAATAGGTTACACCACAACAATTGTGTTGCTCAATGAGTCAAGCCACAATGATTGTGTTGTTTAGTGGGTCACACCACAACAATCGTGTTACTCAATGGGTCAAGCCACAGTAATCATGTTGCTCAGTGGGTTGTGCTATGGCAATCGTGTTGCTGAGTAGGTCGCGCCACAGCAAATCGTGTTGCTCAGTGGGTCACGCCACAGAAATCATGTTGCTTAGTGGGTTGCACTATAGCAATCATGTTGTTCAGTGAGTCAATAGGCACGAGTCTTGGCTCTGGCTCTTTTAATCAGGATTAGAAGGTTAAGCTCAAATTTATTAAAATATGGGTGCAAATGTTCTATGTTCTAAGCTCGTGAAACTTTAGCTCTATGTGTTAAGTGATAAGCTCCATTTTCCAAGTCTTCCTTGATGATGTGTGGGCCCTCCTAGTTCAGACCTAGTGTCCCATCACTGGCCCTATGAGCTCAAGGAGAATAGGGCACAATATGGGATCATCGATGATGTAGTCTAAATTCAGACTTTCTTGTGTAACACTTTGTGTTTACTAATTTTGAATAAATTATCAGTAGACATAAAAATGTGAGGAAAGATTTGGGTGCTTTTATTATTTTCTAAATAACACTACAAAATTAGAGGCATTTGAGTTGCTTTGTTGTGGTTGCTGGGGCTACTGAGGTCGCTATCCCATAGGTTATATCACATAGTCTCTCAAGCGATCTCTATTGATTAAATCCTCAATTGTATCCTTGAGTGCCCAGCACTCTGAAGTATTGTGCCCAACTTCAATATGGTAGGCACAAAACTTGTTTGTGTCCCTAAGCCTCTGAGGAGTCCTTAGGGGTTTGGGCTTCCCAAAATTCTCCCTATCTTTCTCTATAACGAATATCCTATCTTGAGTGTCAGATAGGATGCTGTAGCTATCATGGCGACCTTGACACTAAGGTCACTCATTCTTAGCCTTTTTTGCAACCTGATTTTTAGAGCCATCATTTTGATTCTCTTTGTCGTTTCTGGCGTTGCTCATCTTTTTACTCTAATTAGAGTTGTTCATCTCGTCTTTTTGGTTGAACTTTCTTGGGCCAAAAGTTTCTTCCCACCTGATTTCATTAGCAGCTCATTCATAAAACTCAGCAAGGTCCCTTACTGGAGACTTGTACATGATTTTATACAATTTACCATCCTTGCAAAGCCCTACCTAGATCGCTGTCAGGATGTTTTCATCTAAAGGACTTTCTATGTTGTTAACCTCATGCCTGAATCAGGTAATATAGTCTTTTAGTGTCTCATTCTTCCATTGAAAGACCGTTGCAAGGTGGCAAGATGGTGCGAGCTGCCTTCTCAGTGCTCTATATTGATTAATGAATCTTCTTTGGCATTTTTCCTAATTGTGAATGCTATGAGCTAGGAGACTTCTGAGCCATGTCTGAGGTATGTCTCCAAGAGTGGTTGGGAAGACATGACACTTGACTAGGGAGTTGGTCGTCTGAAGATCCATCTGAACACTAAATGCATCCAAGTGATCATATGGGTCACTATCCCTATTGTACTGCAGGATCATGGGGATTTTAAATTTGCGAGAGAGAGGCTCCATCTCAATCTCTCTAACAAAAGGTATCCTCTCCTTATAGTGATCTTGACTATCCAGAGCCCGAAGGCACTCCTCTAACTATTTTACCCTCTTGAGTTGCTCTTCCACCATCAGGTCTTGTGTCTTAGATCTTTAGTTGGAAGTTTGTTAGCTCCTTTTGCCTTCCTGGTCATGAGAGTAGCGATCTGAGGTGTGCCCTCGATGTGAGCCTTCATGTCACTAATTATTGCCATCATCGTCCTTATGAGCTCGATGGACCTTTAAATGTGAGTTGGAAAAGTGAACTAAGCCAGCTTGCTGGTGTTCTTCTCTGATTGGCCTCTCCTGCTAAGCTCCTAACTGCTGGAGTTCTCCTCTGGGTGCAGGGACCTCAACTTGTCTTCGTGTGCCCTAGGTTTGTGCCTAAGCCAGTGCCCTAACCACATCAGCCAACTCCCTCATCATGTTTTCAAGCGCCTCCTGACACTAGTGCCACACTAGTACTCCGTTAGTCCCTAGGACAAAAGTAGCAGGCTAGCGAAGGGTCAGTGGTGCCATGCCAACAGCAGCACTCGTAGTAAGGACAACAATGGCGCCTACCGTAGGAAGGGTTGGACCCCCAACTAGTAACATTTCCCACTGTTGTTCCATGTGACCTTTAGGCTGGCCAAC
The DNA here is from genome assembly GCA_026873985.1 of Saraca asoca. NCBI lineage: Eukaryota > Viridiplantae > Streptophyta > Magnoliopsida > Fabales > Fabaceae > Saraca > Saraca asoca. The sequence goes on along the minus strand of JANHAO010020358.1, from coordinate 5,601 downwards.
GGTAACATCTGTACTCTTGATGGTTCTTCCTCTAGCTAATAAAGTTGCATGATAAATCGAAGAGAGAGAATGTAGTTTAGGGCCCTTTCTCTAGTGCCAAAATGTTGACGGTAAAATCCAATCAACTGATAAGTTCAGAAATCCTAAACTATAATCTGAAAGTGTAAAAGAGAAAGAAATGAAGAGAGAGATAGAAAGAACAATAAAGACACCAGAAGTTTTTTAATGTGATCCGGCTAAAGTCAATCGACCTCTACGTCCACGGTAGTTTTATTTCTCAGTCTGTTTTATTGAGTATTTTAGCAGAGTGATGGTATCTTGTTGATTCTATGATTCTCTATTTTGCAGAGAGTTTTCTTTTTTTTTTAGATCCCCCTGTACAATAATCTCAACCCTTATTTATAATGATTGGGGTGTTACAAATTAAATGTACATCAGTAATTGAAAAGTATCTTGCAAGTTGAACCCTGCAAGTTAACATTCACAAGTGGATTTATGCAAGTTGATCTATTCTCGTGTTTAATCACAATGAGCTTCTAGATGGCTGGAGAAATGTGCTTCGAGCTGCAGGCTGATTCCTCTACCTGAGGTTGTTGCTAACCCTTGTTGTCTAGCGACCTAAGTCCACATATCGGCGAACTAATGCCTTGCTCTGGCAATTTCAATGCTGATTAAGTTGGATCATTACCAATTAGACTCGTTTGTTAAGTTTTTATCAGTCCATTTATATGATTCCAAAAATATCTATAACATATTTTAAGGTATGATTCTTTTTGTTCATAATTGTTTAACCTAACTGAGTATTTTTTTTTAATAAAAAATATACTTAAAATGTCTATTAAAGTTTTTCGCTTTAGAAGGGGGCAAAAAAAAAACAGAATTTTGTAATGCGGACCCTGTGTTTGGTCGTGTTTCCAGTGGTCACCTTTGATCTTGGCCGCGTGCACAATATTCCCTAATATCTATCTCTACGCTACCCCAGGTCCCCAACTATAATAGCTCGCTCGTTAGCTCTCTGTATACCTTCCAAGTTCTCTCTGATCTGCTGCCTTTACGCCTAGAAGAAGCCAGAAACCGAAATGGCAGACAAGCCAAGCCGCGCTCTGGTCTTGTTTGGAGACGGGTTGGCCCGTTTCATCGACTCCTCACACACCCACCTTCATTCTCTCGCATCCAGAGCTTTATGCGGTTTTTTGAGTCTCCCCAATTCTCCGCCATCAGGTTCCTGTCTATCTCCTTTTCGCATTATCTGAGTTCTAGTTCTTATTTCTTAAGTTGAGAGATCGACTTTCAAAATACTTTCTTTTGGGGGATTCTCAATCTTTTGCTCATTTTGTTACCCAAATTCTGTGTCATCGCTCAGACTGTCAATTCGATTAGTGATTAGGAAAGTTTATAATTTGTAAGATGATGCCGCGACCAAAAGGAACTTTGTGAATGGCGAAGTATCAGATATAAATATAGAACAGGCCACTTCACCTAGTTTGGCATATAAAACATAAACCTTTTGTAAGTTCGTTTCTGTTCCAAAACCAAATTATATGAAACTGTAGTTACCAGAAAGTGATCAGATTTATCCTAATGATTTTAGTTCTAAATTGGGTGGCTGACAGTAATCTAAAATGTTTAAGGCCAACTCATCATCCGTACTTGCCTTTAATGGCTTGAGCTATTACATACGGGCAAAAAAGGAATGCCAAGAGTAATGAGGCAAGCACTAGCACTGTCTTATGGATCGAACATAACTTGGATTAGATTATGATATTTTAATATTACTGCTCAAACAAATCATGGCAGAGGATAGAGAACTGTTTTTTTTTTTTTTCTGTTTTTTAGTCATTCGACTAGCATTTGGAAGAAAAGAAAGCATGATTTGCAATGCATACTTGCATTTGAGGCTCAATTTATATGGTGAGCAATAGCATCCATATGCCAGAGTCATTTGTTTCATGTCAATTATTTCTATCCTCTTGCTTGTCTTTTGCCATTTGTTTCCTGTGTGACATTCAAATTCACTTGAATATAGTTTTCAGAAAGCGAGGATGAAAGAATAGTTAGAGAGTTTGCTGTACTGCTGGATGCATATGAAACTTGTTTAAATACGGTGAGATCCATTTATGCATGATTGCTTTACATTAGAGGAGTCTGTTTTTGAAATGACATTTTATTAACAGATTGTTATTCCTACTTAGAGTGGACTAGTCACTGATAATGACAGTGAAAAGAATCTCATCAAGCAGACGTTACCTGATAGGTATTATATTTTTCATTTTGGTTTTCCCTTTTCTTGTTATGTTGATTTATGTCAAAACTCTATCAGCCAAAGAACTTCCTTATTCGACTTCAGGTTTCTGGGATTGAAAGCTGCCATACTGACAAACAATTCAAGCTTGAAATCTTTTAGTGCCAAGCTTGGCTTCAATGTACTCCAATTAGATGAGTTAGTGAAAAATCCTATTTGTGAAGTACCAACCAATGCTTTATACCTTGAGCTGCTCAAGTTGCTTGGCTTTCAACAAGGAAAAGTGCTAGACAATAACCACTTTGATCTTGTGTTCTATCATATTGGAGCTGGTGAGAAAACGAATGGTGATGAACAGAAAGCCATTGCTGCCGACATGGAGTATACCAATGCGATAGTTGGTGGGATATTGTGTGAAGCCCAACCTGGGTCTGACATCAGTTCCCGTCTGCATATGTCGCTTGTCACAAGCTATGGGAATGTCTTGGTGGATGATGACTCGAAGTTTTCAGTTTTAAAGTGTGTTAATGATAAGAACTCATATCTTTCAAGGCTCTTCCCTTCACAAAGTTACACCATGAAAGGAGAAATCCCCAGGAAGGATGTGAGGTAAATTTGTCTTTCATGTTCTCTGTGATTCTTGCTTTTTCTTGAGATTGTCTTGCAGATCCGTCTCACCTCCTATGATACTGCAGGCACCATTGTCCTATGTTGATAGCTCAGTGGCAGCATGCTGTGACTCGCAAGGATAATGTGGAGAGATTTTCTTTTGAAGACTTCAAGCAGGTAGAAATAAATTTGGGATGTTAGCTTTAAGTTTTTATGGCACCATTCACAGTGTTATTACTCTAGTTTCGAATTTTAATTGATAGGGATGTCCCAAATGTACTACTTGGCATTGTAAAGCTTCATTAGATATTCACTTTCATATTTGCCATGCAGAACGGTGGAAATCTGACAATACCAGCAGATAGGTTCTTGCATGAGATAGCCTTCAAGCTTTGGAAAGCCCCCAAGTATGGAGCATGATTGCTTTGTTTCAACCGAATTAATGTCAATCTCTCGCTGATCCAACCAAGCTCAGTCTGCCATTCAACATGCCCAGCATCAATTGGCTGTCCCCTGATGCCAATCAACCTAATTGAATCTTACTATTATTCATTTCATGTCATAAATTCTTTTTATGATTGGACGATCATACCCCTATACATTAGACATCTAAATTGCTTGTTACAGTGGTATTTTTAACCGCTTGTCTGTTTGTAATCTCTGAAGTTTGGTGCATGTAACTGGTGAAGGGCTGATCAAGTTTTATCCAACCTGTTTACCAGTTCATCTGGTCAAAAGCTGAAGACGTAATCTCATAAACTGATGCCGATATTCGTCTCAATAATGAGGGAAGAAAAGTAAAGAAATGGCTTTAAATTACAAGATGCTGTATGTCTATTTACCTATACCAGAACTCATTCTTAGTGCCCTGACCTCTACAAGAACGCATTGAAAGATATAAAAGATCTCCCTCCAATTATAGTTCATAGGACTTCCATCAAATATCACATTCCATAAAATTCTATATGTATCTATGAAATTAAGTGCTGAGTATGGAATTCTTTTTACTCATCTGAAATTGAGCATACGTTTTTGCCTTTCCGCTGGGATTGGAACATATGAATAATAAACCAAAAAAGGGGGGAAATAGTCGAAATGCAAAAGCAAATAACGACTTTGATGATTATATCTTCGTATAACCTATAAATATGCATATAATTGCAAATCAAATTTGCCTCACCCACTTTAATGCAGACGAAATCACTTGTGTAACTCTGAAGCTTTTTCCAGTAAATAAAAAGGAAAGGAAGAAAGTTCCGTACCAGTTCACCATTTATTTCAACGAAAAAAATGATCTTTTTTGTCATTTGAATAGCGTTCACTAACCATCCGTTGGAAAACTTTCCATTTCTCCTCCTTTCCATCATTGAAAGGAAAGAAAAGATTACGGAACTCAACACCAGTACACTTCCCGGGGTGGGGAACTCAGAAATTATCTACCTTGCAGTAATCAATATAAACAATTGAATCTATCATTTGGTGCAGGGGAAAATGCCATTTTTGTGACAAAAATCACAATATTTTTCTCTGAAAATTACACCCAACAGCATGTAAGCATCAAAACCAGCCTTCCCGAATGCATCTAGGACTCCAATAAATCTTTAACAAGGTAAGTGCCCACTAGAAACCATCCCATTAATAGCACAGAGAAGGATAGCAGACCAAGCAAGAATGGCCACCCAACCACAAGAATGCCTATACAAAGCACCAAAACGAAAGGCAGAAAGGCTCTTATTATTGACCTTAGGTCCACCCAACGTCCCTTGAATAAAATCAGGGCTGCTACATTCATCATGTTCCAGCTCATTGATCCACCATAACACAGCCGATTCAAAATGTTGGCAACAAATGAGTAGCTATTGCATGTGAAAAGGTTGTAAGTTTTACTCTCAAAGTACCGCACACTTGACTTCAAGGCATCATCCCATGCCAATGCAGTCCCATACTCAGTATGTCTGTAGCCATGTTTGCATGTATGGGCAGACAAATTTGGTGGAAAGCAACACTGTAACATATCAGATTTCACAGCAATATTGTCAACGTATAATTGGCAGTTTCAAACAGTTAAAATTGAAAATGGATTAAACAGATGCATGTGTGAAACACAACTTCTACTGAATTATATTTATCTGAAAGCAAGGTGGAATGCAGCATCAGGCAAAGGATTAAAAAGAGAGAAGACAATCTGAGGATATAAGAGGAACATGATAATGGAGGTGAGAGCATGATGGACAGTACCTGACTACGGTCAAGTTGTAAGTATCTTGCCACTGCACCAAATGCAAAGTCATCAACGTTCACAAAATTAGATCCTGAAAAATCTAAAACAGCTCCATCTTCCCTGCAAATGCCGACATGACCAATGAATGGTGCCAACCATGAGACAACAGGAAGTGGAGTCCAAACTAAACAACATGGAAACTTTGCCTTCTTTGGATCAAGTGGATCTAGTGGCCATAGCTCATGCTGCATTTGGGGCACAAAACTTGAACACTCAATGTCATAACTTGCGCTTAGCTCCATCATATAAGTCTTCATCACAATATATGGCTTTGCTCAAATTTCTGTATAGATACATTACTGGCTCAAACTACACCTCCTGACATCCCCACCCTGCTCGAAATAGATTATAGAGATCAAGTGAGATTTTTATTTTCTCATTAATCATGTTAAGAAAATAATTAGGGTTTGTGTTGGGGAAAAAGTAGAGAGAGATAGAGAAGATATTATTATGAAGCTGTGCTCTACAA
>JANHAO010020357.1:0-12878 GCA_026873985.1 Saraca asoca | reverse complement strand
ATCTAATTATTTTATACTAATTTTATTTAAAATTTTAAATTTTTTATTATTTGATATTATTATTAATGAATAATTATTTAAAAAAAATAAAAATAAAAATAAAAAATAAAAAATAAGAACATAAAAAAAAAAAGTAAACAGTACATCATTTTAGAAAAAAATATATATATTTGAAAACTGCGTGAACAGTTCCAAAGACGTTATTAGGAGTAACGTCTTCGCTATTATTAATTAAAAAAATAAAAATTTATTTGTGCACAATAAAATGCACAGAAAACGTTACTAGGAGTAACGTTTTACCCCTCCCACGTAAATATTTTTCATCTCAACCCTTGTCAGTAATTTCTTTTTTTTTTAACCCTCTTTCGGTCAAAAAGCCTTTGAGGGGCCCACCCGCGAAAAGCAACTTATAGAAGCTGATTTGTAGGAGCCTATATTATCTTTTACATTTATTATTTAATATAACATATTTATAATTTATAAAATTATATTTGTACCTCTACTGTAAATAAAGGGTTAATCCATTATATCAAATAGGCCATGAAAGAACACTTATACTCTGTAACTTTCACTGATAAATAAAATCAGCCGTGGATATAGGGACCCATATTGTCTGATTTTGGTCAAACCACGTTAAAAAATCCTATGTTTAGCTGTTGTTCATCTTCTTCTTGCTTGCTGTTTTTATTTATTGCATTTACAACTAAAGTGTAGCTCGAGGTAACAAGAACTGTACCCATTAACTAAGGTTTGGTCAGAACCAAATTTTACCATCAACATTAATATCAGATATTTATTTTTTATACATTATTTAATCAATTATCAAAAAATATTATCAAATATAAAATAGATTTTGTATAATCAATTATTTAAGAATTAATTCAATAATCAATTATGCTTATAATCAATTATTCTACTTATAAAATTATAAAATATTATAAAATACAACAACAACAACAACAACAACAACAACAACAATAATAATAATAATAACAATAACCTAGTATTGTTTTCCCAAAAAAAAAAAAAAAAAACAGTATTCCTATTGGTGTTGACAGCAACTTCAGGAGGAGTGCTGTCTGGTTCAGAAATCAAAATCAGAACAAACAGCGCTAAGCGAAGCCTTCGATGTTAATTTGGTTTACCTTTGAAACAAAGCATTTACTTTTCATTTTAGATTTGTTGTATGCATTTGGGGGTTTGAAGGATCAATCTCCTTTCATTCTCCAAATCACTGTTTCAAACGAGCCAACTTTCAAAGAGTGTGGCAATGGCAGCATCAGGGGGAGATATACGGAATGCCCACATGGCAATGGCGCTTGTGCAGCTCTTCAATGGAGGCTACCATGTTATCACCAAAGTCGCTCTTAATGTTGGGGTCAACCAGTTAGTCTTCTGCGTTTGCCGCGATCTCCTTGCCCTCGCTATTCTTGCTCCCCTTGCTTATATCCGTGAAAAGTATGTTGCTTTTCTTCTTTCTTATGAGAAGTTCTTCAATTCCATTGAAATTTCTGCAGAGGAATTTGATTGCCACTTATTTTTCAACTTTTACGTTCGTTTACTCGATTCCCAAAATAAGGTTTTTTTTTTTTTGGGTGGGGGGATTTCGCCATAAACTGTTCCATTTTCATTTGATTTCAGATGGGTTCTGAAACAGTTGGGTGGGATGTTTAATTTCTCTATTTTTAAGCTTTATTGATATTTTGCAGCTATCTTGTAACTAATTAGAGCATGGGCAGCATGCTATCTCATGTCAAACGGATTATCTTTTCTGGGCATTAATTGGATCTATCTCATCATCACAGTTCAGGCAGTAGAAATGTTCTCGTTGTGATTGATTGTCATTGTATGGTTACATGTTTATCTGGAGTTCCCCGTATTTCAGGATAGCATTATCATTTATGTGGATGCCTGCCAGTTTGTATGTTGTCAGCATAGATTACAACTGTTTTTTGCACTGAATTATGCTACAAATGGAAGTTTTAGCAGTGGAATCTCAACTTAAACCTTTTCATACTCTTATAATTCTTTATTTTATATTTATTGTATGAGTGTTCTAATGATAACTTAATGTCTGTAGGCGGACGCGGCCACCCATGACTAGGCGCATCATGCTGTCATTCTTCTTTCTAGGATTAACTGGGTAATTTTCTTGATTAGACATGAATGGTTTCTAGTTAAATTATGATAAAAATGAGAATTTTATTGATGGATGTTACTTTTGCATTGACCAGGATATTCGGCAACCAGCTTTTGTTTCTTCTTGGTTTAAGCTATACAAATCCAACTTATGCTGCTGCCATACAGCCAGCAATTCCAGTTTTTACATTTCTCTTGGCTGTAATGATGGGGTCAGTCTCACTCTTCTTAGTAACAAAAGTGAAATGTTTCAGTCTTCTTGTCAGTTTTTCGTTAAACGGATTATATATATCCTTTTTCTGCTAGCAATCTATCTCTTCCAAAAATAGAAACATACACAAATATGTACACTCTTAGTTGTGCATGCATGCTGTATGTAGATATGAGGATAAATTGGGACATATAATCATGCATACGTTAATAAACTTATTCATGCAGTACAGAAAGAGTGAACTTGCTCAGATATGAAGGCCAGGCAAAGGTTGGAGGAACTCTTCTCTGTGTTTTTGGTGCAATATTTATGGTTTTGTATCGTGGTCCGCCACTGATAGGATATACAGAAATGGACTTTATAGCACAAAATGAAATAAGCGCCAAAGGTCAACCAGAGCCTTCTGGATGGTTAATTGGTGGTTTACTGGATCTTGGGCTAGAGCATTTTCATGTTGGAGTTCTCTGCTTGATAGGGAACTGTATGTGCATGGCTGCCTTTCTAGCTATACAGGTACATGTCCTCCTTAATTATCCTTTGGTCAATGGTGGATTATAGCGCTAATGAAATAGTGATAAGTACCGCATTCTGATATTCTAAAAGCATGCTCCCTTTCCTATATTCACTTAACTTGGGAAGGCTAAGGTCCTGTCCCAGGTCTTATGCTTTTGCTAGGCCCATGGTTCTCACTAGAAATGATACTGATAACCTTTTACTAGTTTTGAGGCCCATCAGGGCTTAGCGCCCTCAATTTTGGATTTGTTTTCAGAATTCTAAAAATTACAGTTGCTTATTCTTGACAACCCCTTTGCATGAGATTTATGGAATGTTTCTTTTGAAGCTTTAAATTAAGTAATAATCTGCCTGTAGACTGTGGAGGAAGTTTTGTTTTTTTAAAATTAATTTTGGAGAACTGTAAAATTGTTTAGAAGAATCTGCACAACAAAAAGAAGAAAAGAGAGAAGAACAAACTCCAAGAAAACCAGAAAAAGCAAAATCATTTCAAAGAACTGTTGAATCCTTTTGCAAATCAGTGAGAGAAACTCCTTTAAAGAAACCATGAGTTGAAAGTTGAAACCCATAAAGATGCCAAGAAAGCAACAGTAATATAAGATGTGTAAGGAAGGAAATCTGTCCCTAAAACTCTAGCATTACACTCCTACTATAAGAACCAAAGCCCTGCATGAAGTGCACATCAAATGACACATTGGTAATTAAACTATACCAGAAGTATCAGCTTTGAAATCAGGTAATTTGTAGTTTCTTCATTCCAAATTTGTTGTGCTTCTCATCTTTTTACAAACCATGATTATGTTATATTAAATTTGCTTACACTTGACATTTGTGTATGTCTAACCTACTGCCTTGTTTGAATAACTTTCAGGCTCCAGTGTTAAAAATTTATCCTGCCAACTTTTCTGTCACAGCATACTCATACTCTTTTGGAGCTGGCTTTATGGTGTTAACTGCCTTCCTAACAACTAATGAGTCATCAGACTGGAATTTGACACAGTCTGAATTGTTTGCTGTTCTTTATGCTGTAAGCTGCTAAATTTTGAATGAATCTTCAATGTCACTAATATCTATGAGTTATAGATCATGCTCCTGAACTTGAGCATTAAAAGAGTCTTAGGTGCATATAAATGGACTCTCCCTATTGCTCAAGCTCAGGAACATGATCTATAACTGAAGGAACATGGTTGTGTTTTTACCTTGGTCAGAAAGTAAGGAAGTTAAATGGAGGGCAAAGTTAACTTGTAGCATTGTGAGAGGAATTAATTGATAATAAAATGCGATTGAATTTATGAACTGAGGTGAAGAAAGAATAATGTAACTGGTATCAACCAATGGCATATGGCATCAAGAATTTGTTGATTTGAACATGCAAGAGGTGCCATGCCAATTTGCAACATTCTTGCACTTCAGAATTCTAATTCATCTGACTTGTCTTAACAATTTAATTTCTTATTTTAGATTTCATTTAAAATTGAAGGTTCTAACTTCTAAAAATTCGTTCCTTGGTTATGCAGGGAATCATTGCATCTGCCCTTAATCATGGAATGTTGACATGGAGCAATAAGATCTTGGGGCCAGCTATGGTTGCCCTTTATAATCCACTTCAACCTGCAGCTTCTGCAATCCTGTCCCAGATTTTCCTTGGAAATCCAATTTACTTTGGAAGGTATGACTCCAATTATTTCCAGTACAAATTGTTGATTTTGTTTTTAAATTGATCTCCCTTTTCATTCTGGGGTAATCTTTTTTGAGCTTGGACCTCAGAAATGTATTATTTGGCTTAACTTACTGAAATTCCCTCCTCTATGTGTAGTAGTATCCAGAGATGGCATTTTAGGATAGTTTTGCTTGGGTTTCTTATCGTTTCTCTTTTTCATGTAAATTTATGAAAGCAGTGTCGTAGGGGGATCTCTAATTCTTGCTGGTCTGTATGCGGTAACTTGGGCTTCTTTTAGAGAAAGACAGGCAACTCTTGGAGTTATCCCTCTTGTTTCTCGGCCGTCCGAACCACTTATGGATGGACTAATTAGCAAGAGTTACCAGCTAGGACACATTTTTTCAGGGTCCCTGTCCTCCATTGCATCACCAAAGACTTCATCAGATTAAGGAAATGAATATCGGAACACCTTGTAAAGCTTTCTCACAATTCTTCATTCTGTGAAAGCCATTATTTAAACTACACGAGATGCTAACCGGACTAGTTGTCTGTATTTTCTCATTCAAAATGATATCAGAATTTTGAGATGCTCTTCGTTTTTTCTGTCTATTTTTTTATGTTTTGTGCACTCCAATTATTCAACCAGTGATTATCCGGTTGGCTGGGAATTGCATGCCAAGGCTGCAATTTCTAGGCTACTGAAAGTCTTTGGTCCTTGATTTCTTCTTTGGTCTTGGGAATAGGTTTGAAAGTTTTGGTTTGGTTAAAAATATGGCAGATGGAGACCTGGGTTTTGTGGGGCTTTGCTGGCCCGATGAAAGTCTCTCAGTTTTGGAAACTTCACACATTCCATCTTTTCTAATCCATGTTTGAAGGGCAACTACAATCATTTAATCACCAAGTAGATGATAGCTTATTACAGTCAAATTCGATAGCATGTGTGGAAAATATACACACTCAATTGACACCAATCTATCTTATAAACTCCATCAATTTTTAAGAATTTAAACACTTTTAATCCCCAAGCTCCCCACATATTGTCAAGACTATGTATCTATTTACCCAAAATTATTAAAATTATCATGAATTTGTTATGCTTACCATAAATAAGCTTAGGGTAATTCCATGAGACTCAACCTCCTAGGGGGTTAGTAGGTTGAGTATTTTTATCATTAAATTATTTTATTTTTCAGATATCAAAGTAAATGAGTACTTGTTTGATATAACAATTATAAATCTTAATAATTAATTACAAAATAAGTAATTAATTACAGCACTTTTTAGATATGTTGGTTTAATGATTAGTATTTGACAGTTTTCAATAATTAATTATAAACAATAATCTTGATTAAACAAAAAATTATTTTAAGTAATTTTTATTTTAATTGGATCATACAAAAAAAGAGACACTCGTATTTATATCCATGCTAACCTCACATTTATTTTCTTTTTGTCTTCATCGTTCTTACTCCAATATAGTAATAAAATCATTTTTTTATTATCTTTTTCAATAATTTTAATGATAATAAGTGATGTTTTTATACATCATCCAGATAAAAATAGATTATATATAATTAATTATCAAAAAATATTATCAAATATAAAATGAATTAGATATAATCACTTATTTCAAAATCAATTATTCCATTATTATATCGAACAAATCCTAGATCACATAAAAAATACAAAAATGACAATATAATAAAAATACTCCAACTCTTAGGAAATCTGACTTCCCATTGAATTGCCCATAATCTTATTTTGAACCTCAGCCTTGATACAACAAGGAAAAATAACGTCAAATTCGTATATCCTTCCTAGGTAGAATTATTTTCTGTTTTTTTTTTTTTTGGGGGTGGGGGGAGGAGAGAAGCAACATTTTTTTAAAAATCTTAAGAAGACATCTGAAAATTCACTTGTTTCCTTTTTTAATTTGGTGACTGCCTTTTTTTCCTTTCCAAAAACTGATAGACAAAAGCAGGAAAAAGGCTGATGGCTTTACTGTTCCAATTTTAGAGCCAGAGGGTATTGTGATTGGTTAGGCCCATATGCTCCAATCGGCCTTATTTTGTGAGTGTTTTCTTCTCACTGCAAAAGGCAAAATTGCCGAAAATATGCCAAACTTCCTCATTTAGTTGCCTTCCATTTCCGTCCTCCCAACTACCGACGACCCAAGCAACTTCTGTGAGTGCCTGTGACGCCGAGATCTGTCAACTGCGTTCTCGGTAAGCTCATCTCTCTCTCCTTCAATCCACTGTAAATATTTCTATTCAAACTTAACATTTCCTCGATTTAGCCACACCCTGATCCCATCGCTGCAATAATAACTTCTACCATTAATGGTTTCTTCGTTCCATAAATCTCAGTGGGTTATTTCAATTCAACTCGCTTCACTCTGCATTGTGATTCTCAGTACTGGGTCGTTCTGATTACACTGACTATGCTACGCAATGTTATGCATTATTCAACTTGTACAAAATTATTACATTGATTTGAAGAATTTTAATTTCGGTGTGTGTTTTTGTTCCGAGAGCATAAAGCTATGGTCTTGGGTAAAATCGCGGAAGTTATATCCGTGGCATCCAGTAGATTGTCGGCTTCGCAGGCCTCAGCTTCTGCCCAGCCTCAAACTGCATCCGCTCTTGGTTTTGGATTTGTGAATTCTGCTTCACGCAAGAACAATTTACGAATCTCTTCGTCTCTTCAGGATCTCTCTTCGTATCGCCAACTTGATCCGGAATATGGTGATGCTGGTATTGGCATTGGTGCGCGTTCTGACCATTTGAAGCAACCTCATTTTCTTCTACAGAGAGAAAATGTTGGGGCTAGTTTTTCTAAGGAGAAGCCGCTTCAAGGGGGCAGCCCCACTCTTCGTAGGAAATGGGTCAGAGCGATCAGGCTGTTATTGTGCCTTGTGCTGATTGCTATTTTAAGCTACTTGATTTTTATGCTTATTTATTCATATTGGAATCAAGGATCAGGAGATTACTATGTTGTGCTTGATTGTGGGAGTACTGGGACTAGAGTTTATGTGTATCAGGCTTCTGTTGAACACAAGGGAGATAACAGGCTTCCAATAGCTATCAAATCCTTAGCAGATGGTTTGAAGAAGAAACCTAACTCCCAAAGTGGGCGTGCATATGATCGAATGGAAACTGAACCTGGGCTTGATAAGTTGGTGTATAATTTATCTGGATTAAATGCTGCATTGAAACCACTTGTTAAGTGGGCAGAGAAGCAAATACCGGTGCATGCACACAAGAGTACTTATCTCTACCTATATGCTACAGCCGGTGTCCGGAGGCTTCCAAGCGCTGACTCGAAATGGCTTTTAGATAATGCACGGTCTATACTGAAGAGTTCTTCTTTCTTGTGCCAAAAGGATTGGGTTAAGACTATCTCTGGCACAGAAGAAGCTTACTATGGATGGATAGCCCTCAACTATCATAGTGGCATCTTGGGTGCTAGACCTAGAAAAGCAACATATGGTGCACTTGACTTGGGTGGCTCTTCATTACAGGTTACATTTGAAAGTGATCAACAACTGAATAGTGAAACCAGCTTATATGTTAGGATTGGATCAGTGAATCACCATCTTACTGCATATTCTCTCTCAGGCTATGGTCTGAATGAAGCATTTGACAAGTCTGTGGCTCATCTTTTTAAGAAAAAGTATGGATCAAACAATGCGGATCTAGCTAACTGGAAGCTAGAACTTAAACATCCTTGCTTGTTATCTGGGTACAAGGGTCCACACAGGTGCTCATGTTGTTCTTCCAATAAACAAGAAGGTGAAAGCCCCTCAATTGATGGAAAAAATTCAGATAAAAAAGGAGAATCAGGAATTCTGATGAAGCTTATTGGTGCTCCAAATTGGCAGGAATGTAGTGCACTCGCAAAAATTGCTGTCAATTTGTCTGAATGGTCCAATATCAGTCCAGGACTTGATTGTGAAGTGCAACCTTGTGCTTTACGTGATAATTTGCCCCGTCCTTATGGCCATTTTTATGCAATTTCTGGATTTTATGTAGTGCACCGGTTTTTCAACCTGACTTCTGAAGCAACACTTGATGATGTATTGGAAAAGGGTAGGGATTTCTGTGAAAAAAGATGGGAAGTTGCAAAGAAAAGCGTTGCTCCACAACCCTTTATTGAGCAGTACTGCTTCAGGGCACCATATGTTGCTTCACTGCTTAGAGAGGGTTTGCACATTACGGATGACCAAATAACTGTTGGCTCTGGAAGTATTACTTGGACACTTGGGGTTGCTTTGTTGGAAGCCGGGAAGGCATTTTCAACCAGATTTAAGCTTCGTGGTTTTGACTTACTCCGGATGAAGACAAATCCTTTTATTCTTATTCCCATTTTGTTACTTTCTTTCATTCTCCTACTCTGTGCATTATCATGCTTTTGCAATTCGATGCCAAGATTTTTTCGGCGGCCTTATCTTCCCCTTTTCAGGCATAACAGTGTGTCCAGTGCATCCGTTCTAAATATCCCTTCTCCTCTTTGGTTCCAGCGGTGGAGTCCAGTCAGTTCTGGTAAGCTACTTTTACAACTAAGGATTTTTTATTCTGGGAAGCGCAATGGTATAAATTGTTATTTAACATTTAAATCTTGTTAACAGAAGGAAGATAATATCAACATTACAAGTGAAATTTTTCTTGGTTTTAATTTAATGAACCGTAAATTTATTAATTCTATAGTATTTTAAAAGAAAGAAGCCATTTGATATTTGGTTTTTGTCTAGTAGCAGCTATTATCTATTCAAATCATTTTGCCTCTTGCTATACATTCAGGATAAGTATGCTCTTAATTTGCACAAAATTGGATACCTTTTTTTTTTTCTTGGAAGAAAAATTATACATGTCAGGTTTCTAAATTATCTGATATTAAATTAAATACAAATATATTGTAAACCCTAAAGATTATAAATCACAGAAATTGATTATCCTACGTATTTGTATTATCTCATATTCTTAGCTGCTTTTGGTGACTAGATTTATGGAACATTTAGTTCAAAAGTTCTGAAATATGTATGCCAAAAGGATATCTTTTCTTCCACTAGGTCTGGTATGATTGCTTTCATCTTACTATCATAACTGGATTGTTTATGCTACAACTTAAAAGAATTGCTTAGTGGTTACAACGGCAGATATTGCAATTTTTTTAGTGTATGGTTGATCTCAGATAATTTATAATGGGTTGCTCCTGTTGAATTGTTTTGAATGCTATTGTGGAATTATTTGTATATGTCATATCTGTTAGGTGGGAGTTTTGAAGCCAATTGACTGTGGTATTGCAGGGGATGGAAGAGCAAAGATGCCTCTTAGCCCAACAATTGCAGGTACACATGACAGACCATTTGGCCTGCCCCCTGGTCTCAGTGATGGCAGCAGCAGTAGCATCCAGCTTATGGAGTCTTCCTTGTACCCATCAGCTGGTAGCGTCTCACACAGTTATTCCTCCAACAATTTAGTGCAGATGCAATATGACAACAGTACCTTCTGGCCCCCTCACAGAAGTCAGATGCATCTGCAGAGTAGGAGATCACAATCTCGAGAAGACCTGAATTCCTCATTGGCTGAGGCACACATGGTGAAGGTTTAGAGCATCTTTTTCTGGAAACTTTGGTATGATTACACTAATATCTTTTCTTTATTTACATTTTTCCATAGACAAACCATTTTTTTTTTTTTTGTTTTCATGTTCCCCTATATCATTTCAACACAGATATTATTTCTGTATCAAAGATTGTTACTGCCAAGCAATAGTAAAGTAAATACATGGCTCTCTGCTGACTGTTCTTTCTTTGTTTCCTAAATTTATTTCAAGTTCCTTAGCCTTAGGATATGAAAGAATCCTCAAAGTCCCTACTTTTATATTTAATTTTGATGCAAATTATAAAAGATTTGTACATGTCCCAGCATTTCAGAGTTTTTGTCATGGAGATGACTTTGGGGCTAAAGATGAGCAATGCAGATGATGGTCTTCCATGCAATTTTGTTGATCGAGAATTTCACTTCCCAACCGGCCTCATCCGCAAATTACAGAGCGCCTTCTGACATCTCTGTGTTCCTCACCGGTACAGTTTTCTGGTGCCAAAAAGCCTTCAGGTATTATAACATAGATTGACAAGCACAGGCATTTGTTTGATTCGAATTGCTAGGATCAATTATTTTGACAGTGTTTCTATATAATTTTTTAGATTAATTATTAATTAACCACGCTTACTGTAGAGAAATCTCCCATTGTTTTATAAGCTGATGACAATAAAAACACAAGGAAAAAGGTAAATCATGGGGAGAAGTTGTAACATAATGCAAATAAGCTGTTGAATTGCAAGCAACCTCCACTCTCAGAATATTATGAGCTTCTTTCTATTCTAAGTAAACCTACCGAAATCTTGTCTTAAAATCAATCTATCATCGTATATCAAGCGCCACTTGGTATTCTTATGGTTATTTTTATAGATGAAAACAGTCTTTCATATTACAATAATTGTTCCCTCACATCCAAAATATCTACACATCGTCAAATGAGATGTGTGGATTTCATTTTATTTTGTGAGAAAAATATAAGAATGAAAAATAGAATGTGAAAATAATAGAACATTTCATGTTATTTATGTAGGAGTTCATAGTTTTTGCTTTTAATTTTTTATGGTATAAATAGGGGTGCAAATGAGTCAATTTTATTACTCTTATGTCTTATCTTTCACTTTTACTTTCACACTCCTCACAAAGACAGGATATTTAGTTGTAGTTAATACATTTAGCTGTGTGCATTAAGCCAATTAGAAGATGGATACACTATTTTATAGTGCACACAATCTAAATACACTAAGTACAACTAAAAATCTCTCTGGAAAGGCACTAGGTTCCACTATGGACACCACACTTTTTATTAAATGATGTAATATTTTCATATCTATTAGGGTAATTCTATTGGAAGTTTGATCTTTTGAGAGGTTGTGTTTTCACCGTTAGATTGTTTTTTTTTTTTTAATAAGATTTGTGTTTTTGTTTAATTTATTTATTTTAAAATTTTAAAGAAATAAAATAATTCAACAAAAAAAAAAATAGTCTTCTTCTTTCGTTGAGGGAGAGTCCCCTACAAGTATCCTAACTATTATTAAATGTGGATTAGTAATCAAGTGGTGCATCACCACATAAAATGAAACCATGCGTAATTTTATGAATAAGCGCACATGAGTGGGTTCTTTGAAGCCAACGGAGTTATTAATGGTGTTTCCAATTGATGTTATAAAATTAATTAGTTGATAATTAAATTTAATTATAATTTTAATTTTTGTAATATATAAATCATTATATTTATCTTATTTCATTTTTTAAATATAATATTTTATTTTAATTCTTTTAATATGTAAATTAAAATAAATTAGGTTTACATTGATAATTTTTGTTAAATTGAAGATTAGAAAATTATAATTAACATACATAATTTTGAAAAGACCACAAGCTTGTAGTTACTCTAAAATAAATTTAACAGAATTTATCTTATCACATTAAAAATTGTAAATTACGTCATTTATTTATGATGTAAAAATATTTCCAATTTAGTTGTTATTATTATGTGACTCATTATTTTCTTTTTTTGTTATTATTAA
Source organism: Saraca asoca (assembly GCA_026873985.1). Lineage (NCBI taxonomy): Eukaryota > Viridiplantae > Streptophyta > Magnoliopsida > Fabales > Fabaceae > Saraca > Saraca asoca. Next base: position 725 of record JANHAO010020357.1, on the reverse strand, counting down.
CGTTGTGTTCCATTGAAATTATGTACCAATTATAATTTTTAATTTAACAAAAGCAATTATTATAGATCCAATTTAATTTAATTTATATATTAAAAGAATCAAATAACAATATATTTTAAAGGAACCAAGTAATTTATATATATTAAGAAGAATTAAAATTATAATTAAACTTATTAATTATGCATATCTTTTTTTATTCACCGTGTTTTAAATTTTTATTACACCTCTTTGTATTTTCAAAACCTAAAACAAAAAATAATTTATCAATCAATTTATTTTATAGTCTTGTTTTTAATATTTAATTCCTTTTATATATATATATATATATAGAGAGAGAGAGAGAGAGAGTAAATTTGAAAATATTTTATAACATAGTGAACGACGAAAGTTGTAAAATATTCAACACCAAAAAATGTTTCAAATGTCAAATACATCACATCAGTAGGAAATAGTGCATTTTTTACATCAGTCTCGCGAAAACTGGTCCTGATTGAAATATGAAAGCTATCTTGTACGTACACTCACATACGGATACAGAAAAAATACGAACATGAATATGGAGATATGATATTTTTAAAAAATATAGGACACCGATACATGAGAGATACATATAAATAATAAAAATATAGACGTACATTTATAAATATTAAAAAATATTATACTTATTTATAAATATATATATTGTAATTATTATTTTTTCATATGAAAATAAGTATTCATAATAT
>JANHAO010020356.1:0-12894 GCA_026873985.1 Saraca asoca | reverse complement strand
AGAATAATAAAGAAAAGCGATAAAACCCTAATTAGAATGAGAAGGAATCCTAAAGGAACAAGAGAACTCGAAATCTAAAAGACCTGAACTAAAGTAATTGATGGCTCTATCCTTTTGGCTTCAAATCGGCTATTTATAAGCTTTTCCAGGCCCAGAACATGAATGTGTCCCAGGATACGGCTAGACCGTGTTTCGGGCTGCTTTTGATTCTAGAAGGCTGCATGATCTTGCATGGAACACAGCCGTGTTTGGGGACACGGCCAGGCCATGTTCCATGCTGATTTTTGGCTCCTCATTTGCTTTCTTCTGCACTTTCAACTTGGTCTTTTTATGTCTTCTTCCTTGATTATTCTTGACTCAAGTGTGCTTCATTCTTTATCTTTTTATCTTCCTCTTGGAGCTCTTTTTCACCATCCTGAAATATAAAAATAAACTAAAGCAGTACCAAGAACAAAACTAACAAAACTAAGGTAAAAGTTAGACAAAATCCACAAACTAACAACTAATTAAGAGGTGATATTCATCATTTTTATAGGCACATTTTTCACTTATCACTATACTATTAAGAGCTTTTAACATGAATATCTTGAAAAATCAACTGTAGAGTTACGATAAAATAAATCTGATGATTTAAGAATACTCACTAGGCCCGGAAGTGTCTACTATCAGCTCGCCGTTAGCTGGAGCACCGCCGGCAGCCCAAAATCACAAGCTGGCTAAACCAGCCATAAAACAGGGGAGCCGAAACAAGGAAGGAGAGAACCATTATTCAGCTAGACTTTCCGACCACACAACACCGAAAAAGAGAAGAAGACATGGTCGTCGGTGGAGAAAGACATACACGGCGGCCGAGCTTCCATGGTCGAAGGACATGACTCGCAGGCGCAAGAAGGGAAGCTTCGGTTCACCAGCTATTGTGCATGCTGAAGACTAGCCGAAGGCTGCTGGAGAAGGAAGGGATGCCAGGAAACATCAGCCAAACCTGCTGGACGACGGAGCCGAGGAAGAGGAGGCTGGAAAGTGGAGAAGAAGCCGAGAAAAATAAAGGAAGAAGAAGCCAATGGTAAGAGAGAGAAAAGAGAGACAAAGGCTTTTAAGAAGAACCCAGAATTTTTTGGAGAAAGAGAGGAGGTGTACCGGCCAAAAAGGTAGCTACAGGGGAAGTTTTGTAATTTTAGAAATTTTTTTGGAAAAACCACATATTGGCCCCCAAAGTTTTATATTATTCTGAGATTTGCCCCACCGAAATCAAAATCTTTCAATTCAGTCCCTATCAAAATTTTAATTTAGTCCTTTTTGAATTCAAATTTTATTTTAAATTTTTCTTTTTTATTTTTCCTAATTTTTCATGTGTTACAGAATGTCAACATTTTGGTGCTAGAAGAAGGGCCCTAAACTGCATTCCTGTTGATTTTCCATTTTGTTGTGATGGCTAGAGGAAGAACCACTAGGAGTTCAAACACTGTACCTGACCAGTCTGAGGGCTGTATAGAACAACAATAGGATGTATTACTAGTTGGAGGCCTAGTTTTCCCTACCGTAGGCACTTCCGCTGTCTCCACTGCTGGTGTTACCATTGGGCCCCCCGCCAGCCTGCTATTATTGTTCTTAGGACTAATGGAGTGCAAGCGTGGCATTAGTGTTAGAAAGCACTTAAGAACACTGTGAGAGAACTAACCGATGTGATTAGGGCACTGGCTCAAGCACAAACCTAGGGCATGCAAAGGTAGGTTGAGGTCACTATGCATAGAGAAATACTCTAGCAGCCATGGAAGAAGTGCTAACTCCAGAGGAGAGACTAATTAGAGAAGTACCTCAGCACGCTGATTCAGTTCGCTCTTCCAACTTATGACCTAAATCAGAGGTCTATTGAACTCACAAGGATGATATCACACATCCCTCCATGGGCCCAAGGGTCTGGGTGAACCCAAATAGGGATAAGCAAGTAGAGGTTAGCTACCGGCATGTTCGGGTCACAACATGGTGTGAAGATGATGGTGGAGATAATCAGCGACGTGGAGGTTCACGTTGAGTGGGAGGCTTGAATAGATCCAATTAGGGACACATTATAGATCTATACTCACTGAATCATAGGCATAGAACCTTAGATCGCTGCTCCCATGACCAGGGAAGTGTAAGGAGCAGGCGATTTCCTAGCCGGTGATCTGAGGCATAGGACCCAATAGTGGAAAAGCTATTTTAGAGGGTACAACAGTTAGAAGAATGCCCTCTGGCTCAGGATTGTTAAGATCATTATAAGGAGAGGACACCATTCATCAGGGAGATCGAGGCAAACCCTCTCCCTCACAGGTTCAAGATTCCCACTATCTCGTAATACAATGGAGATAGTGACCCATATGACCACCTTGACGTATTTAATGTACAGATGGATCTTTAGACAACCAATCCTTTGGTCAATTGCCGCATCTTCCTAGCCACTCTTGGAGACATATGTCGAACATGGCTCAAAAATCTCCCAGCTTATTGCATTGACAACTAGGAAGAGTGCAAGTGGAGATTCATTAACCAATACAAGGTACTGAGAAGGTAGCTTACATCATTCTGCTACCTCATAATGGTCTTTCAACTGTAGAACAAATCACTAAAAGACTACATCACCAGATTCAGACACGAAGTCAGTAACGTAGAGAATCTTTTAAATGAGAGTTTCCTAACAGCAATCTTAGTAGGACTCTGCAAGGATGGAAAGTTGTATAAGAGTATATACAAGTTTCCAATGTGGGACTCAGGTGAATTTTATGAGCAAGCTACCAAAAAAATAAGTGGGAAAAGACTTTTAGCCCTAAAAAGTCCAATTGGAAGGGTGAGGTGCGCAACTCAAACCAGAATAAAAAGAGGGGCAATGGTAGGAATGGCAAAGAGAGTCAGAAGGATGGCTTTGATAATCAGCTTGCAAAGAAGGCCAAGAATGAGCAACCTCAACGTCAAGGTCGCCATGACAGCTACAGCATCCTGTCAAACACTCAGGATAGGATATTTGCAATGAAGAAGAATAGGGAGGATGTCGAGATGCCTAATCCCATAAGGACTCCAAATAGGTTCAGAACCAAAGATAAGTTTTATGCTTACCACATGAGGTCAGGCACAATATTTTGGATTGCTGGGCACTCAAAGATGCAATTAAGGATTTGATTAAGAGAGGTCCCCTGAGAGACTATATGGTGCAACCAGTGGGATAACAACCTCAGCAGTAGATCTTGAGCAAGAGTAGGTACTTGTAGTAAGAACCATATTCATGATTCATGGTGGGCCTCACATCGCAAGTACCTCAAATAGGTCACATAAATGCTATATGTGAGAAGTAAATCACGTCTTGCTCATGGGCTATAGAGAATTTGAAAGACCTACTAAGATAACAAGGGTGACCTCGGATAGCATCACCTTTACAAATAAAGATGTATGAGGAGTATATTCTCCCCATAATGATGCACTAGTTATTCAAGCTAGAATTGGTAATGCCGAGGTATGAAGAGTAATGATCAATACTAGTAGCTCAGTAAATATCATGTACAAGGGATGCTTTGAATAGATGGATTTGAGCGTAGGCCAATTGAAGCCTTTCCCAAAGCCCTTTTACAGTTTCATAGGAGATACAATAGTACCAATGGGGCAGACCAGGCTTTTGATTACGCTCAGAGATTCAAATTGCCAAGCTACCATCCTAACAGACTTTTTAATTATCGACTATCCTTCAGCATATAATGTGGTGTTTGGGTGACCTACAACGAATGACCTAGACATGATCACATCAACTAGAATGCTTACCATTAGATTTCTGACCCCAAATGGAGTTAGATGTGTGCAAGGTGAGTAACATATAGCCTAACACTACTACGAGGATAACAATTAGTTGCTTACTACAAATCTCAACCTCGTAAAAGAGGCAAGAGAAATAGCTTGTCTCAGGATTGTAACCTATTAACAAGAGGTCGCAAGATACTACAATAGGAAGGTTTGAGTTTGTAACCACAAAATTGGTGATCTTGTACTGTGACTTATTCTTCCTAGTGCTCGCAAGGCCAGTGATAGGACACTAGATCCAAACTAGGAGGGTCCTTACGTCATCAAGGAAGACTTAGGAAATGAAGCTTATCACTTAACAAATATGAATGGAGCTAAAGTTCTATGAGCTTGGAATGTTGAACATTTGGGTTCGTATTTTTAATAAATTTAAGCATGTGCTTCTAATCCTATAATGTTATTCAAATATTGATAAAAGCACCCAAGTTTTTCCTCAAATTTTTATGTCTGTGTTTATTAATTTTTGAATAAATTTTTAACAAAGTATTTTACAAAAAGTGAGCTATTCTCAGGGTTAAAAGAGCCATGGTCTGCTAGTTGGGGCCCATTTAAGTGACTTGAGAGTCATTGTTTGTGGCTTATGGAGCTTCATCTTGGTTCTAACCCAAACAAAGTCATGGTTTGCTAGTTGGGGCCCATCCATGTCGACCTGAAAGTCATTGTTTGTGGCTTACTAGGCATTTAACTTGACTAATATTTATTAAGCCAAGGTTTGCTAGTTGAGGGCTATTCATGTTAACCTATGTGTTATCATTTGCAACCTACTGGGCATTCAACTTGACTAATATTTATTAAGCTATGGTTTACGAGTTGAGGCTTATTCATGTTAACCTTTGAGTTATCATCTGCAACCTACTGAGCATTCAGCTTGGCATTAACTTGGTGGTTTTTGTTATCATCATGATTAACAAAGTTATAATTACTTCTTTCCTTAAAGTTGACTACTATTGAAACTTAAAACAATAGAGCAAGAAAATTATAAAAGAAGAAGTTTATTAAAAACCTCGTTCAACGAGGTGAATGTGTATATGAAAATTCAAATAAAGAAACTCAAAATTATAAAAGCTTGTTAGGCTACAATAATCACGACCTAAGAAGAAGGCTGGCCCTTAGGAGTTGCACTCTGGTGGGTTGAAAGTTCGACATATGGGGTAAGCAAGTCATCCATCATTTGGTCATCAGCAGCTTCCACGACTTGTGAGCTACTCTCTCTTGAAGTCACATTTTGAGTAGGAGCAACGTCACTTGTGGCACTCGCACCCCTAGTTGGAGGAGCTACCTTTGTGGCTTCTTCAAAGTCTTTAATAGCTTCATGAACATCCCTACCAAAAAAGGAGAAGTCCATCTTCAGGTGCTCCTTCCACAAGGTGTACAAGAAGCCGACGGTGGTTTTGGACACCGCATCTTCATCTGCTTTCACAACCAGTGCAACAATTTCCACCCTAACTTGAGCAATCTCTTCTCTTGCTTGAACGATCCCCTTCCTGGCTACATCTTTCTTTTTTTTAGTAGCATTAGTTCACCGCACTACTATGTCTAGCTCATCCCTCACTCTCGATAACTTGTCAACAACCTTATTGAGAATCAAAGTAAGCGTGGACGTGACAACTTCACAGTTTGCCTTATCAAGAGACAAGGCCTTCTTTGCTTCCTTCTTGGCCACCTTATCATTTTATGGCTAGGTCTTGAGTAGCTGCATTTTGTCCCTTAACTCCAAAGCCTCAATTATCATGGTGGCCAGGTCACTCTCAAGCTCCTTCTTATCTTATTCCCAAGCTAAGAGCTTATCCCTTAGCTTTATCGCCCCTAGTATACTTTGAGAAACCAAATGGTTAAGTTACCTTGCAAAGAAGTAAAAGAACCTAGGTGAAAGAATTAAACTTACTAGCATACCCTGACAAGCTATATAGCCTATCAAGTCATCACCTAACATCTCCTCTGATTTTAATGATCTAGTGTGGGTCCCTAAGATTAAGTCCATGTTCTCCTGAAGGAAGTCATAATAACCCCCTACTTTAGGGCCAAGGCCATCAGATCGCTCTTATGGCACGACCTTAAGAGCCATATGTTTGGTTGTGGCCACTACTTCCTTCCCTTTGTCTACCTTTTACTTCTTGGTGGGGGGTTTAGATGGGGACTTTGCCTTCGCAAGATCTCTCACTGGCTTGCCTGAGATCTTAACCACCTCAGGCTATGAAGTGGGAACCAGTGTAAACAAGATTTCTACTACTAACGCTGAGGCAAAAGATTGATCTGCAACAACAGGGGCTATAGCAACAGCTAGAGCTAATGTAGTCACGGCAGTAGCAGGGTCAGCAAATCGAGTAGAAAGAGGGGTTGGTGGCATGAAAAGGTTAAGCTTCACCATATCTACATACTCCTGAAAGTTCACAGCCATTTTAATCCTGTGAGCTATTTTGTCTTCAGTGCTGCCAAGGAGCTCAATGTTCAAGGCTAGAGTGATCTTATACGAGTGTAGGAGGTGCTCGTCAAATTTGAGGTCGTTCTTGAGGCCATCCATAGCAGCAAATTGGCCAAGCAATTTAACCTCCTCTGCCTCTAATATTAGCTTGTCCTTACCAGCTCCATCTACAAAATAAAATAGAATGTCAAACCAAAAACAAAATAAATATATGTGCTCATGCAAGCTCATACATCTTCAGCTAACTTACCAGGGGTGAGGACAAACCCAAAGTTGCGAAGATGAAGAAGGGATAGGCAAGAAATATAAAATCAATGGGTTTTATAGTTCCCCATATTGGATTTGCCTTTTGCATCACCTTAGGGCAAGATTTTCTTATGGTTGGGTTGGCGTGCTGTAAGGTAGTATATCTCATCTCGCTAACCTGACCTGTCGCTACCTGTACCCTTGATATAGTAAAGGTAGTAAAGAACCCTTGCAAAAGGAGGTGGGAGTTTATTCCTGAGATAAAGAAGAGGAAGGGAGGTCATTTGGGAGTAAGAGTTAGGCATGAGCTGGAAGAGATAAAGTTTTAATTTATTTAACAAATTAATAATATAAGGGTGAACTAAGAACCTAAGCTCAGCATTAAGATAGTGGGTGCTCATGGCAACGAACCTTAGAAGAGGATAAAATATGTGGTCATCAGGTGAGGGCATCACGATGTGGCAACCCTTAGGCAAGCGATACATTTGAGCTATTCCCCTAAGCTCATCAAGTTTAATGGTTAAAGCATGGTGAATAAAAACTATGCAAACAGGAGGCCTCTATCTCCCTGTGGCCTGTTGACCCTCAATGGGGTCAAGATGAGCCACAAACTCCTCAGCGACCTTACTACTCCTAGAGGATGCTTTTTTGGTGACATGCACCTATTCCTCACTCCAAACTAGAGAATTAGGAATGGTAGCACTCCCTACTTGGTGATCATGGTGCTTATGAACTACAAACATCTAGCGAATAATAGGCACACACCACCAAACTTTCTAAGCATCAAGACATCAAAAACTCACAGAGTAAGGCATTCATGAAAAATAAAAGCTTAGAGTCACGGAACAAAAGGAGTTCTAAGAAGGGAATGATGCATAAGACTGAGCCCTGGCAACCTAAAAGTATTCTGTTACAAATTTAGTAAAGCAAGAAAGCAAAATAATAAGGCTTTGTCATCACCACCCTAACGACTATGGAAAAACACACACATTAAATATGATAATGATTGCATGGAGAGTGGTAGAATGGACAAAGGTCTAAATGATGGCATAGCTTATCACAATCACTAGCTTTTACCAATAAACTATAGCTCTCAGTCCATAGATCGCATTGAGAGCTTGGAGGGATAGTGTTGTGGGTATATTTGGACCATACAATTGGACTGGCAAAAGCCCAATAGACAAGTCCAATTGATAAAGGCCCAGCTCTCATCCAGGATTGAGGTTGCTAGAGCAAGCCATCAAATCATTAAATATGAACTCAGATCACTAGTTAGCAAGGGTTGAAATAACCTTACATATAGCTTTAGGTTGTTGAGGATGAGGCCTCGCTCGTAGCTCAAAGCATGCTTTCCCAGCCATCATCTAAAAGCTCGCTAAGGTTCAATCCTAAGAGGGGTCAACTGTCATAATTGGAAATTAATTAATTGTCTATTCATTTCAAATCAAATATTGTTTGTTATAGAAGTGTAACTAATTCATGATTCTTGCAATTATATTCAAACTATAACACCTCAAATACTATAAAAAGGGGTTGAAATCATTGTACAAAGGGACAACAAACTATATACTATTACTTGGCCAAATATACAAAAATGAATAGTCGTGGACGTAGGCAGTGATTTAGGTCAAACCACGTTAAAAAGTTTTTGGTGTCTTGTTCTTCCTCTTTCTCTCTCTCTCTCTTTGCTATATTGCATTCTCGTTTTGCAATTTGGGCTTAGAACTTTAGTTGACTAGATTTGAACATCAACAACTTGTGAATCAATGATTTAAAAAATAACTTAATGAATTAGATTTATGAATTAAATGAATTAAACTTGAATTTGAAAAATTAACTTATTTGTTAACTCAATCAAATTCGATTTATAATTGGTTGGTCTCATTTGGTTCATGATAAAATTAATTATATTTATAAGTATTTCTTAATAATATTTATATAATTAAGAAATATTTACAAAATAAATTATGATATTAAATATAATATTATATATTATGTTGTATATTTAAATGAATTTAAATAGTATTTTTATATGATTTTAGATTAGATGAAGCAAATGAGTTGAGCTAATGAACTAATAATATAAGTTGAAAGGGTTCATTTTAATTTGAATTTGCTTATTTGAGATTTTGATTCATTTAATTAAATTAAACAAACTATCAAGTCAAGGCACATAGTTCATGAGCTTAATTCGAGCCAAATTCAAATAAAAAATTTAATTTATTTAAAAAAAAAAGACAAATTTTAAGTCGAACCAAATTCATATGAGTTGAGTTGAATTGATTTATAACTTGACTCGCATCCACTCCTACCTATGACTAATGATGACAATTAGTTGATTTGGATAAACTAAACCAGGACCCAACTCAAATCCATTAAACCTGTCACTTCAAACCTATTACAGATTTAAAGTTATTAAGAATTCAACAAAAATCGATCAAAAGACTCAACAATGACTCATTTTGAATTAGAAAAATATTATTGTGGAATCATTTTTTCTTATTGATATAAAGATAAATATAAAATTATTTTTTATTGATTATAATAAATTTATAATAAAATATATTATTCAAATAGATCTAATATAATATCCAAAAGCAATGTTTTAAAATCCGGTTTGGCCTTTGACTCGGTTAGATAACTGGGTCAAGATTATACTAGTTCAACTGGTCAAAGTAGGTGGTTGAACCAGTTAATTTATTTTTTTATGCATATGATTATATATTATATATGTGCATATAAAAAAAAAAACTAAATTTACTTAGATAGTACAAGTGTACCTTTAAAGTACAACAAGTTATAAGCATTGATCTTATCACTGTTATAATTATCCAAAATGATTTTGTTTTCCTTGTTTACACTTTACACACGTAAATATAAATTACTTAATGAGACCATAATGTAAGAAAATCAAATTTTGAATTGCAAATCTAATTCTCTATCATTAGACTTAGATTTTTTAATTTTTAAGACTTTGGAATTTTGGATTAAGGATATTAGAGCTTGGGTTAAGTTTTTATAGGTTAAAAAATATGGACTTTTTGGATTAATATAGAAATTGAAGTATATAATAAAAAAGAAAAGAAAAGAAAAGAAAATGGGTCTATTGAGTCTGCTTAAAGGTGATCAGTTTAATTGAGTCAAATTAGGTTTTGGGATATTCAGGATTTGAGGGTCAAACTATTTCATTTTGACCATTGGATGACAATTTGATCGGTTGAACCGACTTGATTGGTCCAGGTTTCATAGCATTGCCCAAAAGAGACAAAAAAAGATTTATTGGATACCTAATGATTAAATTGAAATCCAAATTATTAAATATCAAGTCTAATTTAAGTATAAACTATTGCATAAATATTCATTGACTCAAATAAAACCCATTAAAATTGGATATAATTACCATCCCTATGTGATCAATTGTCACCTGATGAGAAAATTTCTTATTTGTTTCAATTATAATATGAAGAGAGAATTTCTTATATGTTTTAATTATAACATGTATTTTTACTTCGTCTAATAAAAAAAAATTAATTGTTAACTTTTTATAGTTTTTAATATCTTAGAAATTGAAATATTATATTTTTAATGTATATCGATTTCACAAAATTGACAAATAAACAATAAAATTGACAATTAATCTTTATTTATTTATTAAATGAGAATAGAGACTTACGACACAAAAGAAATTATCAGCTTAAAGATTGTATCAAATACATGGGTATTTCCCACGTAACATGCCACTTGCTTACTTCGTTAACCAGATTTTTCTAGTTTATTGAAGGTTTGACATACCCCCAAAAAATGATTTCCGTCATTAATTTAGGATGTTTATTCAATTACCTTATTATTTTGATCAACTAGTTAAAATCTTTATTAATGATATGGGGTTTAAGACTGGAGATTTTCTTCTTGTTTTTGTCATCCTTGTTTATTGGTATCATTTTTATAGAGTGAAAAGTTTGATGATATGAGGGGTTCCTGTTAGATTATTTTAATAATTTATAGTGGCACATGTAATTAATGGATTAATTTTAAATAAAAAATGGCCTAATGTGATGGTTATTTAGTCTAATAGTAATTAAAGTTAGTGGAGATTATTTTAAATTTTTAAAATTTAAAATTAAATCCCTCCCCTCTTCCTTCATATAAATGGCTGTCCGCAGTTAGAAAAGAGATAACATCATAGTACGTATATTCACTATCAAAGATACAAAAAGAGAAAGGAAGAGAAGGGAAAAACTCATACAAAACATTGATCAAAATGGATAGAAGAAATCATCAAGATCAAATCATGGATTTAGGTAAGATTCTTTAACCTTTCTTTAAATGTAATAGTGAGAATTATAATATCCAATATCTCTTTATAGTTTAAATTTTTTCAATTGATATCAGAGCCTGGTTAAAGATATTATGATTCTCCATTAGTTATTGTATTCCCTGATTGGTATGAACCATAATCCCGTTTTGGTAGCAATCGGGATTTTATTTTCGATTTTCATTTGATTGGGCGTTTTCAAAGTTGAAAATTTCTCTGATTATCCTGATTAAATGCTGTTTATGAGAATTTGTCTCTGTCTTGTAAATAATGAAGAGGCGGTAATCTCAGAGTCGGTGCTTTTGTCTTATATGATGATCCCATATATATATATATTTTATATATACACAAAGACGTATAACCTGTATGCTTTTTTTGTTTCGTTATATAGTTTCATTATGTATAGGTTTTTGGGGATAACCAACTTTCTGTAATTCTCTTTGTGGGTTTAATTTTTGCAAAGAAGGATGGAGAAGAAGGATACGTACATATTAAAAAAAAATATGGAGGTTTTTGGTTTGGATTAGGCTTAAAGTCTAGGAAAATCTTGTTAATTTCTAAAAATCTTTGTGCAAATCTGTCGAAAATTATGTGTGGATAAATCTGGGCAAAAATTGGATCCAAATGTCGGAAAACAAGTGAAAAATCACTGAAAATGCAGGAAAAATGCCAAAATCGCTGCCTAAACTCATTTATGAGAAATCGAGTCGCGCTAGCAGTCGGGTTGACCCGACTGCTAGTTGAAGGTGACCGGACGCGTGCAATACACACACTCATAAGGTGCATGGGACAAGTTACTGGCACATGTTGGCGCGTGCAGTCACATGCTAAATGGTATCAAGCACGTGGAAGCAAGTGAAGGCATGTGAACTCCCATTTTCGGCACGTGGTGGCGCGTGTGGATGTAAGACGGCGCATGGGTGGCACGTGAAAATATAAAGGGGCACATAGGTGGCGTGTGAAGGTGTAAAGGAGCTCGTGATAGCACGTGTTATGCTATAAAATAAAAGAAAAAAATGATTGTATGATTTAATTTGAAATTATATATTAAAGATGAAGTTTGTTAATCACCAAAGTGATCAAATCCATAAAGTTTATGAATCCAAAATTAAATAAATGTATTGTGATAGTGATGCTATTTGAGTAACATGTTGTGGGTTGTTTGAAATTCATTATTATAAGGCATATATGGATCACCCATAGGTGGACCATTGCTTATAATTAATGACATTAAAGATTTATTGACATACTTGTTAAATGCTTGTACACCCAAAGGTAACATGCATGTTGAGTTGAGTATAATTGTTTGCCCATTAAAATATGTTCATTTAGCATCATTATTGTTTAGAAATGTATTTAAGTATCACCCAAAGGTGAACTTAGATACATTATGAAAGTTGATGTTAGTTTGAATCTATTAAATTTACTCAAAGCATTAATGTGTGAGCTTGTCTAAATGTTTGCAGTTTCCACTAATATGTTTGCTTTGGGCAATGGATTGACTAAGTTCAATGGGTTGAACTATACTGATTGGTCAGAATAGATCCAGTTTCAACTAGGTGTTATGGATTTAGACTTGGCATTAGTGATGGATGAAAAACCCACAGCCATTACCGAGACCAGTACGAAAGCTGACAAGTCTCTTTATGAGGCTTGGGAGCAGTCAACAGGCTAAGTTTGAACTTGATGAGGATGACGATAGCTGAAAATATTAAGCCATCTATGCCCAATACAGACAATGCTAGGGAATTTATGAGGATGGTTAAAGAGTACTCACAGTCAAACATTACTGACAAGTCGATTGTGGAGACATCAATAAGTGAGTTGACGACTAAAAAATTTGACTGGTCTCAGCCTATCCATGATCATGTGAGAAGCATGGCTAATCTAGCAGCAAAACTAAAGTCAATGAGTATGGATATGAGTGAATCTTTCCTAGTACAGTTCATCATTAACTCGTTTCCTCCTGAATTTGGCTAGTTCCAAGTGAACTATAACACCCTCAAAGAAAAATGAAATTTTCAGGAAATTAAGGCCATGTTAATTCAGGAAGAAGGGAGATTAAAGAAGGTGAAAGATCACTCCATTC
>JANHAO010020355.1:0-12881 GCA_026873985.1 Saraca asoca | reverse complement strand
TAGCAAAAACGTAGTGGTAAGGCAGTTCCATCCAATTGGAGTTTCGTCTTGCTCACGTGTGGATACCGTAGAGACACGGATTTGTCATTCCATGTTCGTGATTCTACATCAAGGCATAGTCTTCCGATCGTGTTCATTGGATCAAGCCGAAACATTGCATCAAGCCGTAGCATCATAGGAGAGGAAGGAGCATCCAGACATGTTGCTGTTTTTCTAGATCAAAAATTGCAACATCAAAAGGAACCGTGACCTATGTTGCTGCGTGTTGCTGCATATTGCAATAAACGCAATGCAAAAAGGTATTTTTCTAGACTAACTAGTTTATATTCTACACATGGATCCGTGGCTAGGGTTTCAAAATTTAAAATTTTCACTGTGCTTATTGCCATGAAACCCAACAGATGCATATATTAATATTGCATTGGGTTTCGAGAATTAATGAATGCATTTCGATTTATTTTGTTGAATTTTAGGTAAACTATCTGCAAGGTGTTGTGGCAAAAAGTGTATTGTCCTTAAATCTGACGGATTAGTCACCCATCTTACAATGAAGTTTCCCAGGGTGTAGCTTCCATGTGATTTGGGCTTATGCTTTGCCAAGGCACAGCTTTCATGCAACCTAAGGCACTTGTACATTGTATAGGCATAGCTTTCACGTGTCCTTGCACAATTGCCAACTTTTGAGTTGAGGCCACTAGAGCTCATTCCAGTACAATTGCCAGCTTTTGAGCTGAGGCTGTTGAAGCTCATTCCAATCGGTCTAGTTGAGGCATGGAGACGCTCAAAATAAACTCGACCAATTGTGACCTAATGCTTGTAGCTCTCATGCAACCTAATGTTCATAGCTCTCATGTGACCTAATGCTCGTAACTCTCATGTGACCTAATGCTCGTAGCTCTCATCTGACCTAATGCTCGTAGCTCTTGTGCGATCTAATACTCGCAGCTCTCATACGACTTAATTTTCACAGCCTTCAAATGATTTATTTTTACATTACTTGTTATTGAATCATTTTGATTCTTAGATTTATTAACAAATACAATCGATTGGTTATCTGAACATTTTGTTTTACTGTGATTTGTAGGAATTTATGTTTTCATTTGTGATATACAGAAAATTCAACTCAACATGCAAGAATCACAAAGAATGGTTCTTTCATTAAAAAGCCTTAACGAAGTAAATTTACAAGACTTGGAATACAAACTAGAACAAGTCGAAGGCCAAAGGGACTAAAAAGAAAACCTGCTGCTGATAGACAAATTCCTTAGGGATCGAGGAGCACATTGGATCCCTAACTTTCTTTTTCCAGTCGTCCTCCTCAGTAGCAAGCTCCTCCTCAACCTCACCCCTAGTGCTAAGGACTCTGAAAAGATACACCAGGATGGCTAGGAAGGAAGAACCCTATAACATCACTATGAGAAAATAATCCAAGATCTATGAAAAATCTTCCCTCCTTATCAGAAAAGGAGAATTGCCTAAGAAGGCTTCCTATGCAGCAAACCATGCATACTTCTCTAGGAAAATGGACTACCGGAGGTATAAGGGGCTTGTTTAAAGCTCTTATTAGTTCAACTCACTGGCTAAAGGAAGAAGAACTTCCCATGCTTTAAATAATGGACCGGCCTAGTCTCACCAAAGAGTTTAGAAGAGCTCCCAACCACTTTATTGAATGCCTAGGAGAAAAATAAGGCAAACTCATCTGTGATAGTAAGACACGTATACTGTGAGGCATGGCCTGGATCAGATGAAATGATAGGCTGATCGAAGACTTTAACTACATGGTAATCCATAAAGGAGCCCTTTGCCAACAAAACTATTTAACTCCCAGCTTGTGAAGCAAGTTGAGAGTTAGAGGGCTTATGTTATATGCGTTCACTGGTTCTACAAAGTGGGCTAGCAAAAGACTAGCAATAGACCAAGTCTAAATGAGAAAAAAGCTAAGCTCGCTAGATTGACACAAAATGAGACAGAAGTCCTAACTTGCTAAAAGAAAAGACCCAGCTCACATAGTCGACAACTCGCTATACGCGAGCTCGCATTGCCAAAGGCGAGCTCATAAAGATTGTCCTCACTGACCGAAGGCTAGTAGTAGTCGAGAAAACCATCCCGCGGACATTGCATCCAGCTTAGTAAAGAGCTTGTTAAGGAAAGCCCTTAAGTAGTGATCCTCTCAGACTTAGTGTGTAGGACCAACCTGCAAGAAGCAGCACCATGGGTCCACCTGTAGAAAGTAACTGCAGAAGCTAATTTGTAGGAGATGCACTTGTCATTTCCATTTATTATTTGAAGTAACAGAAATGCAAACTATATAATTACATTTATAACCCTCTCTCTTCTATAAATAAGGGAAAAGACCTCTCTATAGGTAGATCTGAGAATACTATACCAAAACTCTACTAAAATTCTTGCACAAGCAATACAACACTATCATGAACGTAGGGGCCGATACCATCTGGCTTTAGCCGAACCATGTTAAAATCCATCATGTTCTTTTTTTTTGTTATTTGTTTTCTGTTATTTGCTATACTCACTTACTTTGCACAATAGGATTATAGCTTGGGTCCGCAAGAACCCTTTTGGTTGGTTGGATTTAACATATCTAAAATCCACTATCAATACTAAATCTCCTTCTTTCTTTTCTCATTTGTTTGGTTACTCACAAGGAAAAAGAGGAATCTAGAATATTTATCTTTATTTTCTTGAATAAGGGGTGCAATTTTGTGTTCCTTTTTCAAAGAAAATCTAATTCAATCCCTCTTTCTTTCTTTATTATTTCGGCCAACTCATAAAGGAAAAGGAAAATTCTAAAGTCAAAGGGGATAAGTACACTTTTAATGAGCTTGTCCTTATTTCATTAAGTGAGAGAGGTAAGATGGCTAGTGGTATTCGCTTATCTAATAGCCCTCACTATTTCCTTCTTTTTGCCTTAGTCATGTCCCTTACCCCTTGTTTGGAATGTCTAAAAACAAGATTTCATTTCATTTTGAAATGAATTTCTTTTTAAATGGTGTTTGGAATTAAGTCAAAAGAAGAATTTAATTCATTTTATTTCATTTACAATTCTTGTTTTAATTACATTTGTGTCATTATAAAATCCATCAAATTTGTCAAGGATTTTACTAGCGTTTATTTAATTTGCTATGAAACACATGTTATATTATAGTTTTACCTTCATTCTAACATTTTATTTACCATGATGTCATTAAAATTTACCTTTCAATTGAATTCTATGTATTTTTAGTATATTTCAAACAAAAGAATTCATTTGCAAATGAATTGAAATCATTATTTTTGATATTGTTTCCAAAAATTAGAATTCATTTGTGAATGAATTGAAATTATTTCTATTGAAATGAAATGAATTGAATTCTAGAAAAATTTGATTCCAAACATAGCATTAAGGAGATATGGGAAAATCTTACATTTCCTCATTCATTCATTAAGATACATCCATCTTCCTCCTTTGCTAAGTTTTACTTGTAATCTTTTAGGGAGATTTAGTGTATCTCATAGGATACATGAAATCTCTCTACAAGTTTTATACCATTTAAAGCCCTGGATGTCTATTTTCTACCAGCCTTGACCATTTTGCAATTTGACATTTCTAGACAAATTTATGGTCAATTTACTACACATTGCTTAGTATTATCCCAACTTAAATTTTGCCTATCTTTTAATTAAAACTGGTATTAAATGACTAAGAATTAAATTATAAAATTTATATGAATTAAAGCTTTAAATGCCTAATTTTAAATTCTTTGATGGATTGTTAAGAAATCTTCCTAGCTCAAGTTATGATTAAAACACCATCAATTGTACAAAAATTTTGCTAATATAGGTATACCACTTATTCCTTTCTAATGGGCCAGTTGGCATTTTTCTTACTAATGAAGTCATGGTTTGGTCTCTTTTCCAAGGCTCAGTCATGTCCTTTATCTTCTTAAATATAAAAGGTTATATTTTGGGCATCTTTTAGGGGATCCAATTCTTGGCTCTTTCTTAATTTTTCTATATTTAGCTAGTTCCTAACCTTGGGCCCAATTCCTAATGAACTTGTCTTATTACTTGTTTCTAGTTGTGATCTAAATCATAATAGACCCTTTTTCATGTTTCCAAGATTCTAATGGTCTTAATTTCCATTGGGCCATCTTCAATTCTCCAATACTCTAGTAACCTTATTTCTTTGGCTTATTCTTCCAATTTTAAGTCCCAATTTTAATGTGCTTTCTCTTATGTTTTAAAATTCAAATGGCCCTAAGTTATTGAATTTTTATTTTTTATATTCCATTATTTAATCCAAGCGTAATTTAACAAGGATTATTATATGAATTTCTTGGCCTGTTGCTGGATGTTACACTTATGTCCCATAGGACTTTGACTGAAGGAATATCCTTCAATTATAGTCATTTGAATTGTCTATCAAGAATGGCCACATGCCTAACTTCATAAGTTCCTTTTTTGGTCTTAGATAATCAAGAGTCTGGGAAAGTACATGACTCTCATCTGGTATATACTTTCAGAGCATAAACATATGGAAAACAAAATGGATGCCATCCAATTCTAGAGGTAGATGTAAGCAATAGGTAGCTCCTCATATTCACTTGAGTATAACATATAGAGCTATAAAATGAGGGCTAAGTTTTCCTCACTTTCCAAATCACATTACTTTTTTCATAAGAGATATTTTCAAGAAGACCTAATCTCCTTCTTGAAACACATGTGGGCTTCTTTTTTTGTATGCATAAGCTTTTTGCCTATTCTATGCTCTTAGGATTTGATCTCATATGACTTGAACTTTCTCTAATGCATCCTAGACCAATTCTGGTCTTGTAATGGCACTTTCTCCCCCCAACTAGTATCTGGCACTTCTTGTCATATAAGGCCTCAAATGGTACCATCTGAATATTGGTTTGGAAATTATTGTTATAAGCAAATTGTATTAGAGGTAATTGTTCCATCCAACTCCTTCAAAATTCAAGGATACACATTCTCAACATGTCTTCTAAGGTGTAAATAGTCCATTCAAACTATCCATCTCTTTAAGGTGAAATGTTATGCTAAACTTAAGTTGTATAACCAAAGGCTCTTGAAAAGTTTGCCAAAACCATGATGTAAATTAAGTCCCCCTGATGTGATCTACTATAGAGATGCCATTGGACCTTTCTCTGATTTAACAAAATTCAGCAATGAAATTGAAAAGAAAAAGAAGGATATTCACTCCACACTTTAGAATAGGTAGAAAAAAGAGTGATAAGTGATAAATTTGATGCCACAAAGAGAAAACTCTTTGATAAGTCACAAGTTCTAATAAGAACCCTAAGAGAACACTCTATCAAGAGAAAACCTTTTCAATTTTATAAATGTTCTTTTATAGGCAAAAAGTGACCTCAAGAGAACAAGGCAGACTCGAGCCTGGCAAAGGCCAAGTCCTTCGACTCGCCAAGGATGCCCAGCAAGCTTCGCTTCACTCTCCATTAGAAAGTGGCACAGCAAGGCCGTCACGAGATCAGCTCGCCAAGCAGTCAACCATCCTGCTCAAGCTTGCTATTCTGTTACAGCAGCATGGAGCTTGCTATAGCAACCTTCCATAGTGACCCCGAGCTAGGAACCCCAGCTTAGGATGGCGAACACTTCGCGTTGTAGGACGATACCGAGCGGAAGGCACATACAAATACTAGTCCATAGCCAACAAAGAGGGGCCTACCCCGTAGATAGAAGCCTGCAGCGGTCGGATTGCAAGAGTCTGTCTGTCTTTTCTATTTATCTCTTGATGTAACACAACTGTAGCTTGTAATTAATGTATGTAACCCTTCCTTCCTCTATAAATAGGATTACATTGTTAGAATAGAGGGAGGGGGCCAAAAAAACTTGCAAGCTAATACTCTATAAAAATCCTTTTCCACATACCAATAAAAATTCCACCATGGACGTAGGGTCTGGTACCGCCTGGATTTAGCTGACCACGTTAAAAACACTACATCACACTTCTCCTTCTTCCCCCCGCCCTCTACTTTTTTGCACTTCGAAAGCAGTATTGGATCCAAGAACTCTTTCTCCATTGGTCAAAATTTGGGACTCTCCGTATGAACCAAATTTTGATGTCAACATTTTTGGTGTCGTTTGTGGGGATCCATTTGCTCTCTGAAGTCCCCATTACAGCCTAACAATGGCGAGAGGGAGAACCACTCAGAGCTCAACCACTCTAGCCCTCCAACCGACAGATACTCCCATTATGGGGGCTCACCAACAGTCTACTATTGCCCCTGAAACTTAAAAGGCTCAAATACCCGCTCAATCCCAGCCAGTACTCAAACACACAGTAGGAGAGTTGATCAAGACCGTGAAAGTGTTAGTGCGGGCTCAAGCTTAGAGCATGCAGAGACAAGAAGAAATCATGGCACAGGTCCAGCAGCTTCGTAAAGAGGCTCAGAGGGAAACTCACGAAGATCATGATAGTTAACAATTGGGGGGCTCACAATGAGCAGGAAGCTCCACCCCTCAGTCTGAAACATAGAACCAGATAATGGAGGAAATCCTCTACAGGCTCAAATAGTTAGAAGAGCATCCTTAACCTCAAAGCCGTTAGCCTCACTATGAGGAAAGCTCGCCATTTTCTGTGAAGATTGAGATGCGACCTCTCCCATAGAACCTCAAAGTGCCCGTGAGCCTGTTATACGATGGGAACAACGACCCCGAGCAACCACCTAGATGTGTTCAATATCCAGATGGACCTCCAGACAACTGATCCCATGGTGAAATGTCGTGTCTTTTTGGCCACATTAGGAGGAGCATCTCAGGCGTAGTTTAGAAGCCTCCCACCTTACAGCATTAACGGCTGGAAGGAGTGCCAAAGAAAGTTTATCGACTGATATCGGGCGCTAAAGAGGTAGCTTGCGCCTCCCTGCCACCTCGCAATGATTTTCCAGCTTAAAAATGAGTCATTAAAGGACTACGTAACTCAATTCAGGCATGAGCCCAACTCCATGGAAAATCCTTTAAAGGAAAGTATCTTAACAGCAATATCAGCGGGACTTTGCAAAGATGAAAAATTGTATAGAAGCCTCTACAGGTCCCCGGCTTGGGACCTCACTAAATTCTATGAGTGAGCTACTAAACATATAAGATGGGAAGAAACCTTCGAAACAAAAGAGCCCAGACATATAGCGAACCCCAGTGGTCCCACCACGAGCAAAAAGAGGGGCAGCGAGAGCCACAATGACCCCACTCCTCAATCCATGAACAAAGCAAAGCCTTAGTGACCTGGATGTCACTTCAAAAGCTACAGCATCCTGTTCGATACACAAGATAAAATTTTTGCCACAGAAAAGAAAAACGAGGACTTCAGAAGGCCTAAAACAATGAGAGCCACTACCAAGTCTAGAGATCAAAGTAGATTCTGCACTTACCATAATGAGGCTGGAGATACCACCTCAGAATGTCGGGCACTAAAAGACGCCATTGAAGACCTCATCAGAAGAGGCCGACTATAGGATTATGTGATAAGACTGCCAGGGCAACGTGCTTAATAGGCTCAGCGAGTTACCACCCAAGGGCCTGAGCCCTCCATCAGAACCATATTCTAATCCTATAACATTCACTTGTCATCAATGACAATAAGTTGTATCAACTATTGTATGCTGAATCAATGTAAGTTACCGATTGGCTGAGAAAGCATTATCAAGAATAGTGAGTTTTCTCTTCGTCATTGCAAGGATTCATCCAGGGTGAGATGGCACAAGGCCTACCCCATTGATACATCCAAAGTAAGCCACATCTCATGAATTGTGACCAAGAGTGCAAATTCCTCGACCACTGAGCAATGAGCATGCTATGGTATGGACATGCGATCTTGCTATGTGACAAGCCATCATCTCAACAAAAATAAAACCTATCCGAGGGTGAGATGGCCCAAAGCCTACCTCATGATAGCATAAACACAAAACCTATCTAGGAGCAAGATAGCTCCAGATCCTACCTTGCATTCGAAGGTAAGATGGCCCCAGAGCCTACCTCACGTCTGAGGGTGAGACGGCCCGCGAGCCTACCTCTATAGCGTTTCCAAATTGAACAATGGACGACCAGCTCGCCACATAGCAGGGGTGCCATAATGAACTCATCGTAGCTCTCATGCAACATATACATTCAATGCTAGCATACAGCCAGAAAATCACGGTTTGCACACCTGATTTCTCATCAGTCACAGCTCACACATGACCTGACTCTTACTTGCTAAAAACAACTAAACAAAAGGCAAAAAACTAAAGCGCAGTCGATTGGCCAAAGAAACATTTCATTAATCATCAGAAATGTACAAACAATGGTATACAAAGCATCCATTACAACTTTTAGAAGCTACACCAAAGAGCCACAAAGATTCAAAATTACATCAATTGAAGAAGAAATACAAAAACGAAGGCAAGAAGCCTACAAGCCTAATACTACCATTCCGATAAAGACATGATAAGCTGGCTAAACTAAGAGGTAAACTCCCACTAGTAAGAAGACCAATAATTCCATTCCTGAGGCTTTCTCAGACCTGGTCGGTAGTTCTTCCTCGACCAGACCCAAAGCAAATCAAAAAGGCACCAAGGGCCTGGCCAATGATGCTGGATTCTATAGAGGGACCTGGGGAAGATAGCCCAAGATTAGCACAAGATCTCCCAGGAGCCTACCAGATGGATCCTACGGTGAAGCCACGTGTAACAGGCTATTCATGCCTCCCAACACTCTACAACAGGCTATCTATGCCTCGACGAGCTTCATCAGAAGCCAAGATGCCAAAAATACAGGGGGCTCATCAGTCTCCTTCATTGAACTTCTCTAAGACGAAAGAGGAAATCCCTCAAGCTATAAAAAGACCAGCTCTGTCCCCTAAAGGATCTAGAAGGTATCCAACTTATCTTCATCTGACGACCCAAAACGAGCAACAATGCCATGCCAACGATCAAAAATGGTAAGCAGAAAAGAGCATGGCCTAAAAGTAGAGTAAAAAGACATCTGAAATGATAATCTGGTCAAGCAAGGACTTTGACTGGAGATACGAATAGAGCCTCAAAAAACTTACAACTCCCGGTCCGTAAAGCAAATTGAGAGTTAGGGGGCTTATGTTATAGGCAAAAAGTGGCCTCAAGAGAAAAAGGCAGACCCAAGCCCAGCAGAAGCTAAGTCCCTCTGCTCGCCAAGGATGCCCAGTAAGCTTCACTTCACTCTCCATTAGAAAGTGGCACAGTAAGGCCATCACAAGATTAACTCGCCAAGCAATCAACCATCCTGCTCAAGCCCGCTATTCCACTATAGCAATACTGAGCTTGCTATAGTGACCTTCCACAATGACCCTAAGCTAGGAACCCCAGCTCGGGATGGCGAACACTTCACAAGGTAGGACCATACCAAGCAGAAGGCACATACAAATACCAGTCCACAACTGATAAAGAGGGGCCTACCTTACAGATAGAAGCCTACAGCAGTTGAATTACAAGAGTCTGTCTTTTCTATTTATTTCTTGATATAATACAACTGTAGCTTGTAATTAATGTATGTAACCTTTCCTTCCTCTATAAATAGGATTGCATTGTTATAATAGAAGGAGGGGGATAGGAAAACTTGTAAGCTAATACTCTGTGAAAATCCTTTTCCAAATACCAATAAAAATTCCACCGTAGACGTAGGGTCTGGTGCCACCTAAATTTAGCCGAACCATGTTACACTACGTCACACTTCTGCTTCTTCCCCTGCTCCACCTCTTCGCACTTCAAAAGTGGTATTGTGTCCAAGAACTCTTGCCTCGTTGGCCGGAATCTGGGACTCTCCATACGAACCAAATTCTGATGTCAACTTGTTCAAATATAAATTCTAAGGAAACAAGCCTTCCCTAATAACTCTTGCTTACTCAAAAATAGGCTGGATTGATGTTCCAAACAAGCCCACCAAAAATACCAAACAAATAGCCACAAAAGCATAAGCCTAAGTTATTACAAAAGGTCTAAAAGTAAGCCATAAAATATGGACCAATCAGCCCATTTGGAAGGCTTTACAATTAGCCCTAAAAATAGCTAACATTTGTGTCCAAAAATAACATTAAGTTGGTGCCATTGGATGTTCCAAGTGGGTTGCAATGTTAGATTCTACAAGCGGCCTAAGTGGGTGACATGGCTTCAATGCAAACAACTTTTGAATCTCTAAGGCCTTGCTCCTCATATGTGCTCCATAATTTGTGACATAGCCCTTGAGTAGCTTCCCTTATCCTCCTAACCTTGACTTTTGTCACGAACCCATTGGAAGATGCAAAGCCTTCTGGTGATCTCTAGCTTGGTCCTTCACATTCTCATCACTCCCTCCCTCTTCAAAAGGATTCGACCTCGAATCTTCAATACCTACATCAGAAGGAGAAAGATCAGAAACATTAAAGGTAGAACTAATATTGTAATCACTAGGAAGATTTAATTTATAAGCATTGTCATTGATCTTTGCCACCACTTTGAATGGACCATTGCCTCTTGGGTGGAGCTTGGTCTTCCTTTGAGCCAAAAAC
The DNA here is from genome assembly GCA_026873985.1 of Saraca asoca. Classification (NCBI taxonomy): domain Eukaryota; kingdom Viridiplantae; phylum Streptophyta; class Magnoliopsida; order Fabales; family Fabaceae; genus Saraca; species Saraca asoca. Next base: position 2,350 of record JANHAO010020355.1, on the reverse strand, counting down.
ATTTCTTTCCTTATATGCAATCATACCTAATCACCAGGCTCAAAAACAACCTTCTTACGCCCTTTATTGGCTTATTTTGCATATCGTTCTATTCTTGTCTCAATGCTTTTCCTCACTTGTTCATGAAGTTGTTGCACATATTTGGCTTTCCTCTTTCTATCAAGACTAGCACATTCCTCAATTGGTCATGGAAATAAATCCAAAGGGGTTAGTAGATTAAAACCATAAACAATTTCATAAGGAGAAAATTGAGTAGTTGAATGTACACATCTGTTATATGCAAATTCCATATGAGGCAAGCATTGTTCCTAATTTTTCAAGTTCTTTTGGATGATAGATCTAAAAAAACTTGTTAAAGTTCTATTCATCACTTCGATTTGGCCATCAGTTTGAGAGTGACACATTGTTGAAAACAACAATTTAGCTCTCAATTTTCCCCAAAGAACTTTCCAAAAGTAGCTTAAGAATTTAACATCTCTATCCGATACAATACTCCTGCTCACTCCATGCAATTTCACCACCTCTCTAAAGAATAAATTAGCAACATGTGTAACATTATCAATTTTATTACATGGAATGAAATGAGACATTTTAGAGAACCTATCAACCATAAAAAAAATAATCCTTCCCCTTGTTGGACCTAGGCAAACCAAGTGCAAAATTTATAAAAATTTCCATCCAAGGTTCACTAGGAATGGGGAGGGGGTATAAAGACCATGAGGCATGATTTTAGATTTAGGTTCTTTACAAGTTATGCAATTCCCATAAAGTTTTTCCATATCATGCTTCATGCCCAGCCAAAAGAAATACTCTTGCAAAATAGCCAATGTTTTAGCAATGCCAAAATGACCTATTAATCCACCCCATGAGCTTCCCTAACAAGCAATTCCCTCAAAGAACCTTTGAGCACACACAACTTATTTTTTTAAAAAAAAAAAAAACCCAATCAAGCCAAAAGTATTTGCTAAAAGCCACCTTTTCACAAGCATTAAACACACTAGCAAAATCATAATCATCCATATATAATTCTTTAATGTGTTCAAAACCCAGTAATTTAGCATGTATAGTTAAGAAAGGGTATACCTATGAAAGAGGGCATCGGCCACAACATTCTCTTTACCTTGCTTATATTGGATGGTGTAGGAAAATGTATCAATGAATTCCATCCACTTTACATGTTAGCAATTCAACCTCCCTTGCCCTTTCGAATGCTTCAAGGGCTCTTGATCAGTATAGATGACAAACTCCCTTGGCCACATGTAGCATTGTCATGTCTTGAAAGCCTGAACCAAAGCATATAGTTCCTTGTCATATGTAGGGTTGTCGAGAGCTAATCCATTAAGCTTTTCACTAAAGAACACAATGGGATGTCTTTCCTGCATCAAAACAACTCTAATACCAAGTCTTGAAGCATCACGTTTAATTTCAAAAGTTTTAGAAAAATCAAGAAGAGCAAGCAAAGGGGTAGAAGTTAATTTCTCTTTAAGCAAACCAAAAGCTCTCTCTTACTCACTCTTCCACTTAAATCCCACATTTTTCTTTACAAGCTCGGCTAAGGGTGTGACTATAGTGCTAAAATCCCTCACAAACCACCTATAGCAACTAGCTAACCCATGTAAAATTCTTACCTCACTCATGATTTTGGAGGTTGGCTAATCTCTAATGGCTTTCACTTTTTCCTCATCCATTTCAATACCATTGCCACTCACCACATAACCAAAAAAGTTAATTTCCTCTAAGCAAAAAGAACATTTATCAAGATTGGCATACAATTGTTCATCTTTCAAATATTGCAACACACATCTCCAATATGTTCATTTTTGCCATACACAAGGATATCATCAAAATAGACAAGCATAAATTTTCTAGTGAAAGCATGCAAAACATGGTTCATCAACCTCATAAATGTACTAGGAGCATTTGTCAAGCCAAAAGGCATGACTGACCATTCATACAAACCATGCTTAGTTTTGAAGTGATTTTCCATTCATATCCTAATCTCATTCTAATTCGATAATAACCATGCTTTAAGTCAATTTTAGAGAACACATAAGATCTATGAAACTAATCTAACATATCATCAAGCATGGAGGCTCTTTGGACATGAGTTTTTCCACTTGTCTTTGAATTTCTTTCACCTCTTTGGGGTTTGCTGATGTACAAAAACTTGTTGTACATTTTAAATAACCACAAGTGCACAGCGTAGTTGTAGCTAGTACTGGCGAATACGGGTCAATCCCACAGGAAAGTTATTTTAAGTACTATAATTCTTACAACTCAACTATCCAAATCAATGATAAAGGAATAAAAGAAATAAAGAAAGATGAATAGGAAGTAAGAAAGTAAATAA
>JANHAO010020354.1:0-12952 GCA_026873985.1 Saraca asoca | reverse complement strand
ATAATAATAATAATAATAATAATAATATATTATTATTATTATTATTATTATTATTATTATTATTATTATTATTATTATTATTATTTTACTGTTCCCACTATCAAATGTTATTGCTACTATTTCATTAAATACTAATCTCATTGCTTTTAATTATAGTTTTTTTTTATGATAATAAGAGTAGCAAATTACTTAACACACATACTCAACGTCCAAGATTCAGGTCCAGAACATTGCAGAAGAAAAATCTTAAAATAACATCAAGTACCACTACACTACTAAGAGTGCTAGCTTTATTTATAGTTAATTGATATATAATAAACCATCCAATATATTAAATTTTATCTCATCTTTCCTGATAAGAAGTATTTGCAAAATTTTCCAAACGACAACTATAAATAATATAATACTTTGTGCTACCATTTCTTTGTTGAATTGTAATAAAACTTTTATGAACTAATATTACAATTAAAAATATAAATTAAGAAACCAAACCATAAATTGGATGGCAGAAGAAAATTAAATTAGGATTTACCTCTATCTTGCATCGCCTTCATTTCATTTACTTCATATTTACAATATTTGTCTCTAAAATTTTAAATTATTTTCCTCTTTAATTATTTAACTATTTCTCATCCCTAATTAAATTATCTTCCACTTATTGTGATTGATTGAACTGATGATTGAAAAGAAGTTCAAAGAACTAATTTGTGCTTTTAAGTTTAGACAAAGGTCATAATGATCCTTTCAAGGTAGCCAAATTTTAGACAAATATAGATTTATAAAAGGTTTTGAGAGAAAGATGGAAATATTTGAATCCACTTGAATCAAAGAATTTGGCAGTGTTATCACTGCATATTGCACTATTTAGCAAACGTTGGTCTTAGTTTAGGAGATCACCGCCAAAATCATTAAGGAAACCAATATTTTAGCCAATGGGTTTGTTTGTCTCAAATTCTAGAAGATGGCTATAGCTGCTTAAGGCGATAATGTTCATATAATTACTTGCAAGTTTTTTCAACCATTTCATATTCCTTGTATAAGAAACCTTCTAACAAATTTAAAGTAATATTATTTGCACATAATAATTGTTAAGTTTGTGTATATAATATAATTTGAATAAAATTAATTCTACTTATTTAAAATAAATGGATGATATAACTCAGCTATAACGTATATGTATGTATATAAAAAATAATGTGATGCTAATAGTATTCTAAAAATAAATAAATAAATTATGATGGGAAGCATGGTGTTACTTGCACAACTGTACCGTTTCCAAATAACCTATTCGGTGAAAGGAGTGTGCTTCACGTAAAGTCATTGTGAGACAACTTAAATGTTTAAGTAATTTCTTTGTCAATTTGCCCACATTCAATCAAGTATAATCACGAAAATACCAATATATAAAAAGGACAACAATTCATTGACCACAATAAAAGCAATGGTACGTCGAAGTTTTTAATGGTGCAATGACTTCTAAATAATTTATCATTCTTACTATTATAAAAATTAATAATGATACATATAATATCATAGGTGACATGACATAAGTCCAAGATTATAAGTTAGGGATAAAACCTGTAATAAATGACTTCAATTATATATGATTACATGTATTGAAATTGTATATGTATATGTATGGAACACTCCACCATATATATAAATAAATATCCCTATTTGTTGCTTATTGTCATGAATTGTGATCAAGAATTGACAGTAACCTTGTTTGATTCACAGAATCATATATTTTTAGGAATTATAACATTCTTAGGAATGTGACTTCTAATAATATAATTTTTAGGAATATTACATTATCATGTTTGCTTCAATTAAAAGATTTCTAAAAATATTATAATATTATATTTTAATTAATTTATATATTTTTTAAAAATATTATTAAATTATCAAAAATATCCTCATTAAAAATTAAATAATCAACAACGGAAAGTTGATTAGTCAAGGATGATACCGGGTGATCAATGATAGAAAATGATAATGAATAGTGATCAATGACGGTAGGTGATGGTTAAAACTAGTGGGTGATAATCAATGATAGAAGGTAGTTATGGACGATGATCAATAAAAGTCGGTGATAGTAGGTAATTGTTGACAGTAGATTTTGGTTTGGTTTCGAATCTAGCCAACCAGAAGAGTTCTAAGGACTCTAACCACAATCTGGTTGAACGAACAAAGATAGAGAAGCAGAACAGAGAAAGAATAGCAACAATGCAGAAGAATTTTTAACGTGGTTCGACTAAAATCAGGCAGCACCGATTCCTACGTCCATGATAGCTTTTATTGATCTAAAGAAATTTTTACAAAATTTTAGTATAGTTTCCAAACTTCTCTTACAGTGATCTCTCTCGTCTTATTTATAGAGGTTGGGAGGTTACAAGTATAAATTTATAAGTTACATTTTTGTTATATGAGGTAATAAATGTACAAGACAACCTAAACTACTGCAAGATAACTTCTACAGCTATTGGCTGATTTCTGTAGATTATTTTTTGCATGTGGGCCCAATATACTGTTTTTTACATATTGGCCCCACAAGTTGAGTTTGAGAGGGTGCCTACTTCAGGTTTACCCTTGATGAGCCATTGGCTGGGCGAGATGTCATGTCCCGCGAGCTGAGACTCTTAGTCTGAAGTTACTGCTGGCCTTTGATCAACGAGATCAATCTTGCAAGCTCGCTTCTAACGATGTAAGTTCACGCAGGAAGAATTGTTGGCTATACGAGCCGAGGTTCACTCCTTAACAAGCTGAGGCTTCTGCCTTGTCTTGTGCTTTTGTAGCGAACGATCTAAAGATCTTAGCTTTTTTTTCTCTTGACCTTATCTGTTGCTGGGCCTTTGCCAGCCTATCTCGCACAATACCAAAAAATACCCATAACAGTGATGATTAATGATGATGGATAGTAGTCAATGACAGTAGCAATAAATGATAAATAGCAATGATGATGGTCAACAATGGTAATTGATGGTTAACGATAGCAGGTGACAGATGATAGACAGTAGTGGTAGTAGTAAACGGTAATGAGCAGTGATTAATGACAGCATGTGATAGTGCGAGATGGTCAACGACGACGAGTAATGATAAGTTGAGGTGGTAAGACATTAATGGAAGGATAGATAATATAGCCTTTTAACATGATTAAAACATTCTCGTATTATAGAAATATAAGATAGTTATCTTCTTCTATAGGAATATTAGATTAAAAATATTTTTAAGAATACAAATATTTTTAAATAAATTTTTCTAACTTTTAAATTAAATATGAGAATTTAACATTTGTTTAAAATATTTCTAAAAATATAAGATAAATTCCATGAAGCACATATCTAAATTCCTTCTTTCATTTTTTTACTGATGTTGAGTTCGCTCATGTGTTCTTTTAGCATCCGAGTTGGGTAAGAAATGGATGCCACATCCACACGGGAGACACCAACCACTTCCTCGATCACTGCCAGGTTTTGATTATTTGATTATGTACAAGTAATTCTTATACGGAAAAATTATATAGAATTTCTTTCAATTATTCACAATATATATATATATATATATAAATTCTCAAATTATGAAAATATGTAGATAGCCCCTTTATACTCCAAAACCCATGCATAACCCTTTTCTTTTTTAAACTCAATGAAATAAGTCATTTTTCTATCACGTAATTAATTAACATTATATAATATATTTTTATCTTTGAAATCTATCATCTATGAATTTTAAGATTCTAACCCAATGCATTTTCATCTTTAAAATCTATCATTTGTTAATGTTTGAGCTTTGATCTAAAAGTTGAAATGTCTGTCAATACCAATTTCTTCATTATAACCAATTTCTTAAAGAATAAATATCTATTAGAGAATGTTAATTCGTCATACAATATATACATAAGTTATCTTATTAAAATTAGTAAATAAAAAGTAAATATATATAGTTAAAACATTTTTATAATTTAAAGGTTATTTGTATACTGAAAATAGTTAAAGGGTCCCACGTAATTTGCTATTTCTTATTCTAGTTTATCATCCAAAATCCTTGCAAAATTAATCATGTAACAACTAATTTGCTAAGATTCCAACTCTACTGTACTAATTTCATCATTTATCTATCACCGTTACTTTAACAAATTAGTTATCATGTCAACAATTATGACAATTGTTCTATTGACATATTAATAGACAGAGAGAGTCGATCTCATGTAATCAAATAACTCAACGATTAAATTAATATTAACAATCCTGATTATTAAGATAATTTGATTAAACTTTTAGGTTATATGATTCAGTTTATAGTATTTCTCTTTAATCCGTTAAATTTGTCACAAATTTTTTTTATAAAAACTGATTTGCCATAATTAAATAGTTGAATGAATAAATTAATTTTAAAATTCTCTTCAAGACTAAAACAATACAAACTGAATTAATCAATGTATCAATATTATTATTTAACCATAAATGACATTTGTTGTTGTACTATTGGTATCCTATTAAATTTCTTTTCATTTGCTTAACAAATTAAATAAATTAATTGGAGTCTCTACGTTTATCTTTTTTTTTTTTTTTTGCTTTTCATTAATATACATATTTTTCACTCAAAAAAATAAACAGAAGATAATTTGGATCCTATCATCTACCTCTATCATTTTTCCTCCTAAATTCACTTCTCAAATCCACCACTGTAGTACTCCAGTGTTATATACTACGTTACATGATCTTTTCCGTAGCTATTATCATTAGAGCAAATTACAATTTACACATATTGTCTATTTATGATTTCACATATTGTCTATTTACACATATTTGACATTTGTTCATATTGTGCATTTATGATTTTGTTAATGATAGCTCTTCACAAATAATTGGAATTCTGTGTCCTCAATTTTTGGAAGCTTGTTCACATATTATTTAAAAATTTTAATAAGGGAAAAATATATTTACAAAAAACACTTAAACTCTGTTATGATTGAATTTTGCATTTATTAATTTCAAAATTTTAGAATCAAAACTTTAAATTATATAAAACATTAGAATTAACATCAATCATCTATTTAATTAGTCGTTTTATCAAATTATATGATTTAAACATGAATCGTATTATTATTATATATTAAGATATTAAGTTAATTTTTGGCACATAAATTTTATATTATATAATTAATAGAAATCAAATTAACTATACAGTATGTTAATTAAATACATGAAAATAAATTTAAAATTATATAAAATATGATGTAATAAATTAATATTTAATAATATTATTATTCTTACTTACAAAATTCATGAAAAAATTACATAATTTGACAAAGAGATAATTAAGTAAATCATGTGTGTTATTTTCAAGATTTTATATAATTTAAAACTCTAATTATAAGTTTTTTAAATTAGAGGAGTTAAATTTTGGTTTTTTTTTTTTTTTAACATTTTTCCCTTTTATAAAAGCAGCATGCGACTTGCTGTCTATGCCAATCATCTTTCTCAAGAATTTTACATCATTCTTCTCTACAAATTTCCACTTTTTCTATAAATTTAATCAGAATATATATGTCCCAAAAGAACTGTAGGAATTTCATTAAAATTTGATTATTTGAAATTCAATCCCTATGATGAACCCTCGTCAGGAAACCCCCAACTTAAGATACGGAAAGAACAACCGGGAGAATTGCTCCCAAATAATCAACTACGATTTCATTCATAAACTTAAATGCTTATATGCAATTTTCATCCTCATAAAATATTGATTTTGTGGTTTTGGTTCCTCTAATTTAAAATATTTAATTTAGGTCCCTCTAATACAGTCAATTTGATTGTAATCTTTCTATTAAATTTTCATCCAATTATTGATAAAAAAATTTATATTAAATTAGAAGAAGTGATTTTATTAAATATAACATATTTTTCATGCTTTGATTTATATATATATATATATATACACATGATGATTAATAATGGGATATTATCTTTTTATATATACAGAATAAAAATGAATTTAGGAAAGAAAGAAAATAATAGTCAATATATAATCTTAATCAGAATATAAATGTGTATCACAGTAGATAAAATATTTTTTTATTAGTAATTGAATGAGAGTTTAATAAAAGAAAATTAAAATTAAGCCAATTAAAATATTTAAAAAATCAAAATCAAATATTTTAAATTAAGATGATAAAAATAACATAATTTATTTTTTAAAAAGATCAAAATTATATTTAAGCTAAACTTACATGATAGGAACAGAAATTAAATTATGTATTCATAGGCTAAATAATTTACAAGTTAGAGGAGAAAATCTAATGCAATCTATGGTTGGTTAAGAAATTGTTGAAGCTGGATGAAGGTCAGAGCTGAAATTGTTGCAAGTCTTGGAGCGCATATTTTCTCCATGTTTGCTCTGTTTCATCCTCTCTGTTTCATACCTTCATTCTGCTTCAAAATTAGTTTATCGCTCACTTATTTAGAAAATAATTTAAGAAAGGAGTGTAAGTTATCATATCATATCCTGTCACAGTTCAGGACTGATTGACTCAAGACAATTACTAAATCCAATCCAGGTGATTTAAAAGATTAATCAAAATTGTTTGAATAATCAAAATCTAGTGAATGAGATATTAAAAAATAAAATAAAACAATAAAAAAAGAGCAAAAATAAGAATATAAGCAGCAAGAGAAACCATGATTTCAATTGAGCATTGTGCAGAATATTGATATTATAACACAAAATTAGAGGATAACAATCCAACATATAAATTATTTGATTGATCTCAAATATATTATCATCTTTTCCTTCCACCTACAACACTTGAAAAAGAGAATGCTTAGAATTTGTACATGCAGCTTCCATCATCACTTCTAGCAGTTGGGTCAAAGTTTGTAGCATTTGGATCAGTGCAACCTTCAGGAACTGGAATACCTATTTGCTGAGCTGCTTTGCCTGCAACAAAAACACACTGATTTCAGACCTGTTTCTTTCTAATATACTCTTTTCAAGTTCCCCAAAGAAAATTTCTACTCGTTCTCTCGATCATGCACATAATCATATGTATAACAAAATAGAAGTAAAACTAATTCCATATATATTAAAATAGGAAGATTAGTAGAATAATGCTAATTTACTTTGTTTCACTTATTGCAGACTCAAATGTTATGATATGTGCATTTATAAGAGAGTTAGAATATTAATGTTAATCATATTTATTTTGATTTCTTTAATTTTATTATACAATTAATAGAGTTCAATTTAAATAGAATCAATAAATAAGTAAAACTATTTTAAATCAGATTCTGTCAATGGTTCAATAAACAAAAATCAATAAATCAATTTAGGTTTGGTTAATATTATTCCGAATTGTAAATGGTGTGAGTAGCATTATCCTTCACAAAAGCTAGATGCAAACTTTCAACGAAGGTGTGTAGGATAAAGGATCTAACCGTAGAAACTTCCGCTCTTCATGGCATCTTCATTAGCATCGCCAAGAGCAGCCTCGTTCAAGTACTTGTCAGCCAATTGGACTCTCTTGACGTTCTCTTGTTCCTGAACAAGCATGTAGCCGTATTCAAGCAGCTTCTCCACAGTCATCTTTGGCTGCTCGAAGGTTGGAGGTCCTTCCTTTGAGTTCACAAGCTTCTTCCCAACGGTGTCAACTCCAACACCACCAATCCACTTCCTCACTTCATCATCATACACTCTAGCCCTCACTGCACCAAAGAAATCTGCAAAAAAAAACATTGTGCATTTAAGGAAACTCCAATCAAATTGAGGTTTTTTAATTTAATCCAAATTAGAGGAATCTGATATACCGATGGATTGGCCAGGGAAGGTGTCAACAAGCTTGACAATGCCATCATCAGGAACATTATCACTGCGGAAAATCCCCTTGCAGACACCAATACGGTCCTCCCTAGTTGGGGCCCAGTAAAACTTCTCCATACGACCGTCACGGATGAGAGGAGCATACAATGTAGAGAAGTCATTACCGGTGACGATGACGGGCACACGAGGATTCTCTTCCTTGTTGTACTGACCAGGAAGCTGCACACATGTTGGATTGTCGGCAATGTTCATCAGTGTTGCATTAACCATCTGGTTGTTGACAGTGTATTGGGTGGTTCCGCCGAGACGGCCGGCTCCGGCGTCGAGATCGTTGATGAAGAGGACGCACATCTTTCCCTTCTTGATAATGTCGGCGGCTTCACGGTATCTTTGCCTGATCAGTTTTGCTGGCTCTCCGGCGTTGCCGCTCTCAAGTTCTCCGGCACTCATCATAATGGGGCTGAGATGAAATTTTCACATGGGACAAACGTTAAGAATCCTATTTCCAAACATAATTGAGGAAAGGCTATTAGGAGGGGTGGTACTGAGGCAAGAACTTACTTTATTCCCATCTTGGCAAAGACAAGCTCACATTGGAAAGACTTCCCTTGACCTTTGCCTCCCCAGATACCAAGAATGAGAGGAACCTGATAATGAAAACATTAAACTTTTGTACCCAATTTAAGGAATATCCAAGGGGGAATCTAAGAAAATATCTAATTACCTTGATGTTGGGCAGGGTCATGAAGTTCTTGGTGATGTGAACAACAAGCTTGTCCATAAATGCAGGGGCAATGTAAAAGCCATCCATGTTGTTATCCAAGTTGTACCTATGACACCATCACCACCAACATTTAGAAAAGAAGATCCTCGGTTTCATCTCATTCATATTATACCATATTTACCAAAAATACAATATGTGTAAAGTAGTGATACAGACACGAAATAGGATACATCATTTTATTAAAATTCAAATATGTCACTTCACATAGTAAGTAATGTCCACATTTAATCTCACTTATTATGCGAGATGAGGTTATATAGAACTAGTGTTGTCAGATGCAACTATGACAAATTAGCAATACTCAGAATATAAATATCATTACTTGATATGTGAATCAAAATAAAATTTTCGATAAATATGGTCACGGATGAGCAAAGAATTCCCAAACTGGTTTTACTTACTGGCGAAGTCCGGTACTGAGATATTCATAAGAACTCATGACTGCGTAGTGAGTTCCATCATTCATGGGAGCTTGGAAAAGACTGTCAACCATACCCTTTCCTCTTGTGATGTCTTGTTGGTCATCTGAAACATCATAGGCCAAACCCTTCCATCGGTCTTTCTCAGTCTGCTGGGTCTCTTCAATCTCTTTCTCTGCTGCAACAATCTTGAAGCTTCCAGAGGAAACCTTGGAGTTTGGGAATCTTGAGGTAACCTTCTTCAAGTTGCATCCGAAGAAGGCTGAGCTAGGAACTGAAGATCCAGCTCCTGAGCCATTCAAACTCAGCTGCAAAATAATAAATGGAAAAAAAAAAAAAAAGACTTAGTACTTACTCCTTCTGACTATTGAAAGTAGAAATTAACCAAAAAGTGAGGCTCATATCATCAGTTTTACATGTTTCTAAGTTCTGAATTTTCATGAATCAAGAGGAAAATTCACAACTAGTCTAATTAATCCAAGGAAAAATATCTATGGCCATGATTTATCTAAATCATTTTTCTTGATCAGTAAAGCATAAAATACCATCTCAATTAATTTATCAACCCGTTTGATTTTACCCTTCACTAGTGTAATTCAAAGGGAATAAAAAAAAAAAAGTGACACTAAAGTCGAAATATTTATATATATAAATTCAACTTCATAGTTTGTGAAGTTCCCTTCTTGAAAAAAGATGATCTATGTTCTAGTTCCACCACGTCCAAAGGTCATGGATGTGAATCTTCTTAACTTTTTATTTATTAATTTTCTTTTATTAATTTAAGAGAGATAAAGATATAATTTTTTATTCTGTGATTTATAATTTTTTTTACTGGGATCTATCATTTCAATATAAAAAAAAATTTATATCTATTTTTCTTCTAAATTTACACTTTTAATTTCTTTTTCTTTTGACAACGGAGGGATCCATATCCAAAGAGCATAGCCTACTTACACTATAAAAGAAAAAATACCCCTTATTTAGAATCATCATCATCTTCTTCTTTCATATATGATAGTAAGGAATTTTTGGACTTTTCCAGTACTCTTCTCTCTGAATTGATCCAAAAAGATTAATTTATATGGAACATTACAAATTATAGAAATTTAATGTTTCTAAGATAAATGATTACTAACAGACATGTAAATGAACTAAGATTTGAAAGGAAAAAGGTGATCAAGTAGGCCATAAGTACATACCAACCGAATTCACTTATCAACCCATTTCATTTTCCCCCCAACAACAATTCAAAGGAGAGAAAGTAACATTAAAGTTGAAACATACAGATAACTTAAACCACATAACTTTGGAGAATCTGATTACTGATTAACATCCAAATAAACTAAAACTAAGATTTTAAAGGAAAAAAAAAAGATTTAAAAGTGTAAGAAAGTGATAAAGAAATATCATACCGGAGTTCTGTTGACAGCTCCGACGGTGGAGACGGAGGCAGCCATTGGCTTCTTATGAGAAAGAAGTTGGAAGTTGCAGGGAGCAAAATGTACCGCGAGGGTAGCAGAAATGGCTCCAAAGGGTGACTTATAATGAGTGCAAGATGTTGAGTGTACCAAAATTCATATCTTCTGGATTGGTTTCAGAATCTTTAGCATCCACACATTGTAGATTGCCTGGATGCCACGTGGCGTCATATGTTGCCTGCAGTTTTCTTATTCACCCAGCGCTAGAATGACCTTTGACGTAGCCATTTAAGCTGTTTCCTCATCCACGCATAAGTTCACTTCCACAGATTGAGGATAAGATTTAATCAATGGCTGGTGATTGTTTCGTAAAAGAGAAGTGTCTATTAAATTATTTCTATTGGTAGATTGAGCAAATTATTTTAAGATTCCATTCAATTTAATTGAAATATTTGAGGTTTATTATGTCTGTGTGTCGTGTTTTTTATCATTACTTATAAAATCTGACCCAAAAATATCTGGAGATTCAAATTAGTCAGTTTTCATGAAAGAGGAGTGCAAATTGCAAATATCTATTTTTTTTACACATGTAATAGGGTGTGAGCTAAATTAATTCCACTCATTTTACGACAAATTAAATGAGATTTTATTTGGTTTATACTGCGTTATTGTACAAGTGCAGCACATAGTTGAAAGGGTTATGAATGAAGATAAATGCTAGATGTACTGGTATTTAATATTAAAATTAAGGTTTGAACTCATCATAATTAGAGTTGTTAAATTGGATCGGCCCGCTCTGATCCGTTCCGATCCACCTCAACTCATAATTCAAATAAGAAGGGCTTAGAAATTCGCTTATAAACGGATCAGTAAAATCTTAACTCAACATAACTCATTTACATGGCGGGACAGGCCAATCCGATGAGTCCAACCTATTTTAACAGCTCTAATTCAAATAAAACAGTTAAAAAGGGCCAATCCCCCCCCCCCCCAACCTGCAATTCAAATGGGGAGGGCTCAAAAATCCACTTCTAAACGATACAGTAAAACTTTAACCAAATTCAATTCATTTATATGACGGGATAAGCCAAGCCAACAAATTCAATTCATTTTGATAGCTCTAATTATAATCATGTGATATGTTTTAGTATTGGATACATGACATATAAAATCATTATTCATGGGACGGAACCTATCTTTGCACTTAATTTCAACACATAAAACATTGTTAATATCTAAAAATAATATGTTTATTTAAAAAATAATAATTTTTGTTAATTTAAAATTTATCGATCGAATTCAAAAAACACATTTTATATTTAACGTGTGAATTTAATTAAATTAATTTCATCAAGTGTTTCCTTCAAATTTAATTTTAGGGGAATGAAAAAAGAGTATATTCTCTTGGGATAGATTTGGGCATGCATTATAATTGAATAACAATAATAATCAGGAAACTTGGTGAGTTTGAGATGTTTTCCAAAATGATGGGACTAATTAATGGCCCCAAATCATACAAACAAGCTGCTTCTTACACCTCTTTCTGTGCCTCTTCCTACGTCCCTTTCTCTGCCTTAAAGTAAATGGTCCATGTGGCTTTAGGGACTCCTAACATTCCTCATAGAAAGCAACACAAACCTAAACTTCACCACACTTCCTTGTGTCTCTGTTTTCGGTGTTTGTTTCATGATGTTTAACAGCAGAAGAAGAAAACATTTCCGTTTTGGAAAAAAAAAATAATAATCAACACTTTTATTTTACATTTTTTTTTTTTGCATTACAAATAAAAACAAGAACAATTTTTTTTTTTATTTTTTATGCCATAACAGAGAGGGTGAGAGGAAATACCCGTTCTTCATGTTTGTAAAAATATTTCTATAATATTAAAATTTTCAATATTATTTCTATTATTTTGAGACAAATCAAAAAACTATCTCCTTAGTTTAAAATCTACTCAACTGTAATGTTAGAATAACTGATTTATCAAATAATAATAAATAATAACACTAAAAATGTTATAATAAGCTTAAAAATATTAATTCCCAAAATTTGCATCCAATCGGTAAAGTTTCATAAGGCACTTAGGGATAATAATTTACCCTAAATTTGGGGATTTCAATGAAGATTGCTCCGTGGAATGCAAAGATGAGAAGGTTTATCTGCACCACAAGGATAGAACAAAAGTTTGTCTTATTTTAAATTTTGAAGATAAGATAAAAATCATAATTCTCATCTTGTTGTGTCCTATCTTATTCCAAGAATTGAAAATTATTCTTTTACTTTTATTTTCTAATATCTAATATAATTTAAATAATAATATTTAAATATTTTTAAATTATATCACTACAAGAATTCTCCGGATTAGCGAGGGACAATTCCCTCGCTAAAAGCATATCCTTCGTCGCTAAATAGGCTTTTTGCGACGGAAAGATCCATCGCAAATTTCGTTGCTAAATTCACCGTAGCTAATTTAGCGAAGAAACAGACATTCCGTCGCTATATATTAGCGAGGGACA
>JANHAO010020353.1:0-12880 GCA_026873985.1 Saraca asoca | reverse complement strand
CATCTAATACCATTCCAGGTAATTTTGATTACTCTTAAATCTCAATTTTGTAATTTATTATATTTTCTTTACATGCCATATGTTAGGGATTAGATTTTATTCTATTGGATATTTCCAGCATTGTTCGCATCCCAACCTTACGGTTAGCGAGGTGGTGTAATCTCAGTGAGCTAGGCTTCTTTTAATCGATTCTCAATTTTCGTTCGTGCTTTTGTTTTTCTATTACATGAGATCGGATCTTGCCCATAACATGTGGGCTATGCAGACTACTTTTAATTTTATTTATTATTATTTTTTATTTTTTCGTTTCTTTGTTTGTATTTTTGTTGTCCTTGATCTCTTAAAGTTTCTTCTATTTCTATAATATGCATTTAGAAACAATATCTCTAAGAAACCGGAGTTTCAATATTTTTTTGCAGAAAAAAATAGGATGCATTAAAATTACATACATATTTATTTATTTATTTTGATAAAATTCATATTAATCTTATTTTTTTGGACTTTGTGAGAACCCTGGACAACTTATTTTATTCATTTAGAACTTATAATTTTTATTTTATATATAATAATAAATAAAAAATTGAAAAATAAATACATGATTTTTATATATTTTTTAATTTATTTCTTTTTCTCTTATTTTAGGTATAATAAAAAAACTAAAAAATAGAAAATATTTAAAAAATAAAAATATTTGATTTTTTTTATAGAATTTCAAACTAATTCAAAATTATTTTTTATATAACTTTTAATTCAAATTATTTGTATTGCATTTTAAAATTAATTTATTCTTTTATATAAAATTATTTTTAAAAAAGAAAATATTTTCATGAACTACATGGATTTTGATCATTCTATTAAAGGTACGTAGACCCTAATTTTGTAGGTCAATGTTTTTATGAAATTTTTTTAGTCTATATTCTGAAATCCAATATCAATTGCATCACTCATTGAATTTATTTTTCTCTCTATTTCTGATAAAGTAATAAGTAAATACCACTTTTGGGACATAATAAAAATTAATTTTATTTTATTTTATCTTTTAAATATTGACATTGTATGTTTTAGGGATTAATATAATATTATTGGTCATGATATATTTCACAATTATTTTCTTGATAAATGTTTTATTTAACAAGTGTTATGGAATGCCTAACATCTTCGCTATACATAATTAAACTCCCAAACCGTCTTCTCTAGTCAATAAGACCTGTTTTGTGCATTTTCTGATTTCTAATTTTCCCATAAAAATATTAGTGGTGACATCCCTATTTTTATTCATTTAAATAGTCATTGTTTGCATTATGTATCCTGAGGGTATGTTTTGATGGTATGGTGACTCCATTTGGGATGGTTAGAGAGTTAGGCCAAAAGAAAATATTTATGTAACAAATTATGGTCCAGTATGTCTTTTTAATCCCTCACATTATAGTTTATCATTGTATGTAAGTATTTTTCACATGTTTTATTTAGTTTTTAGTTTTTTATCTTTTTTTTTTTGTTTTAATTATTCTCATTATCTCTATGGAAGGCTTGGTTGGATATTTTTTTATGAAAGTTGGTATTTTTTTTCCACACATACGATGCATTTATACTTTACATCACACACTTTTGGGCCCTATACTCAGGTCTGTGAAGTGAGATCCCTAACTTTTAGTGCAGGGGCATTTTGTTTTACTGTGGAATATTGAACAACCTAGAAAACAATGCACTAATAGATAAGCTATAGAAAACTTACCATTTTAATTTTGAGCCAATCCTCTAGGGTATTTTATCCCAAAAGCTTATGATTAACCTAATAATAGGACAAATAGGGGAACATTTTATTTTATTCTTATGATTTTCATTATAACATACCTTTTTACACTTTTTCTAATATATCTTTAATGTATTTAGGCATTTGATCAAGCAAGAATTGATACATTAACATAGCTTATCCTAATCTAAGTATTTTAAATATAACCAAATTTCTTAAAAAGAAATTAGAAGAGATGAAAGCACAACAGAAGTCTAAAGGAGATTATCTACTATTAGGATATGTTGGTGTCTTTCCCGAGAAAGTCAAGGTTGAAGTCAAAGATGTGCATTTGGAAGAGTTGTGGGAATAATGGAATGAAGTTCTAGAGTTTGTAAGGAAATAATTTATTAAGAAATTTGGTAGAATCATTTACTTGCTAAAAAATACTAGTGTGAAAGCTTATGCTAATTACAATTGTGCAATACTGGGATCTGTTTTGTCAAATTTTTACTATTGAAAATATGGATATAACTCCAACTTTAGAGGAATATAGTCAAGAACCAGAATTTATGTCAATGGGAGACAAAAACCATCAATGGAAAGTGTAACTTAGATTTTAGGGCAAAATTACAAGATATGACTGCAAAGAAAAGAGTAGTTGCAAATAAATTAAAATTAGAAGGATGGTCAAGCGAATATATCATGCAATATCTTCATCAATATAAAGAAAAAAAGAAATGGGATAAGTTTATCAAGGTAACAGGATTACTGTTGTATGACCTCATTTTATGCCAATTAGTTACTGATTTCATTGATTTACATGTCATCAGTGTTTTCTTAGAAGTATTAAATAATAATATCAACCTAATACTAGCTATCCTCATTGACATCTTGAATTTGAATTACTGTAGAAGGAATCATAATACAACTCTAAGGTGATGTACTTCATTACTTTTTTGATTGGATTTGTTCTCATGTTTTCACCAAGCATGCCAATAGACTATCTTATTGGTTTGTAACTCGTCCATTCCCTTTGTAAAGGTTTGACGCATTAGCTATTCCTTCACTTGATAGAATTGAATGGATTTGTGAATATACAAAATTACACCCTTTTACATTATGTGGAGAGTTAGTTAACTTTCAACAAAAAAAGTTCTCATATGTTGTGGAGATTATCATTATGTCCTATTTCTTGGTGCATGAGGATTAATTACATATGTTGTAGCCATGGTATTGTGTTAGCTAGAATATCAACAATGCATTCGAATGATCAAGTCATTACGTAAAATGAATTATTATACCATGAAGGGGAGTTTATCAAGATTTGGTTAAAGAAATATAACAAGCATGCAGAAATGCAACATTTATTGAGCACATAGAGCATGAGTATCGCAAAGGGGGTGTTGTGATGGGATATACTTGGTGGTTCCAACAATGAGATAAAGATTATATATTCCACCTAACAAACACTCTAAAATAACATTAAATTCTCCATGAGCATTGGAAGATGAGAATAAAATGCAAAGCTTGGTGATTGTAGATTTGGAAGAGACAATTAAAAAACTAACTAGGGAAAAGAGAAAATGGAGAGAAACATGAGATCAACTTTAAAATAGATATCTTCAAGCTGATAAAGAGAAGAAGTTGAATGATGGGTTAATAAAAAGATTGAAGGTAGTAAACAAAGAGTTGGAAGACAAATTGAAAGTAGCAGAAAAGTTGAATTTATATCTCAAAGGATAAGTACAAACCCTTGATAATCTAACTAAAAAATTGAAGCAAATGTTTCTGAATGGAGAGTGAAAACAACAAATCTTAGAAGAACAAAATAAAGCCTTGCTAACAATTATTAAGGATAAAAACAAAAAAAAAATTGATTCTTTGTGAGATGAACATTATCAGGTGAGGGTAATATTTGATAAATGTGAAGAATTTTACTAGTAAAACTTCCAAGACTTAAGGCATTTTGTAAATGAAGCTTCAACCATCATTTCACCTTTTAAAGAATCTCCCAAAGAATACATTGATTTACTCAAATTTTAGAAGCTTTACATTTGGCATAGTTTAAATTCAATTATGTTATTAAGTATTGAATTTCATTATCCAATAAATTATTCTTCTTTTTCAATGTTGTACTTCATAGTGGTGTGTTTGTAAGGGATGCAACTATCCTTGAGGAAGCACCAAAGGTTACGTAGCTTGCAAGGGGCCTAAAGTTATATAGTTCATCTTGAGAATCTCAAAACTTAATAAAAAGGGGCAACCATGTCAGTGCTTTAAAATCTTGTTAAATGAATATGCAACTCTTAAATAATAATAAAAAAACTTGTGCTCTCATTATGTATGGATAGCTTGGCAAGATAGCTCCCTCCAAGCAAAGATCCCTTATCCAAACACATTCACTTACGAAGGTTTATAAGGATTCATCTATAGATATCATTGAGGGAGGGGTTCCTCAGCAAAATATTCAACTAAGTGTTGAATTCATTGAAATGAAGACACAAATATTAGAAGTGGCAAGAACTAACCAGACCTTAAAAGTTCAAATGCAACAAATGATGAGAATGGTTTTTGAAACTCTTAAGAATAAAAATGGAGGGGAAAGAGCAAATGATGTACTTCAAGAGCCTCAATCCAATGTCATGACAGATCCTGTAATTGTTGCACCTGATATAAGTACTTATGAGGTTACTAATTCTGGAGTGACTTCTACTTATGTATTAGTGGTTAAATCTTCATGCCAATTCCCTAGACGAGTTCTCTACCAATGCTGGAAATGTCTTTTATGACTAACTATAATCACCCTAAGGCATATATATACCCTTATGGTTACCAATATCCATATGTTGACCAACCACAATGAATAACCATAGTAAACGGACAAGAAGGGGAAAAGGAGAAAGAGAAACTTAAAGAAAAGTTGTTTGAAAAACTTTAGTCAACCTTTGAAAAGAAAATGAAAAACTTTTAGGGATTCAACACATATGGAGGCATAGATTTAGATAATTTATGCGAAGCTCCAAATATCTATATTCCCAAAGACTTTAAAATTCTTAAATTTGCAAAATATAATGGGAAGAAAAACTTAATTTACATTTAAAGTCTTACTCTAAGGCAATATCTATCTTGCCTAAGGATGACAAATTTTTTATTCATTTTTTCCATGAAAGCTTAATTGGGGTAGTTTTACAATGGTTTATGCAGTTAAACCACTCTAAGTTCATGAGTTTTAAGGATTTAACTAGAGAATTCATGAACCATTATGGATTTAACTTGGACATGGCTCCTACAAGAGATCAGCTCAAGGGCATGAAGGAAAAAAGAAGAAGAAAAAGAGACATTTAAAGAGTATTCTTAGAGGTGGAGAGAACTAGCTACTTAAGTTCAACCACTATTAACAAGTTTCAAAATGTATTCTTATTTTTTATGAATATTGAGATAGCCTTATTTTAAGTTGATGATTAGAATTAATACCTATAACTTCACTGATCTCATTGAAACTGATGAAAGGATAGATGCATATATGGAAGAAGGATTGTTGACTTCTAAAGGAGGTGCAAAGAAGAAATGCCCAATTTCAAAGAAGAAATAAGGTAAAATGAATGTTTTACAAAATGTCCGAAAGTCTATCCAACCTTGAAACCTACCATATTACCTAATCATACACCACCACAAAACCATTTCCTTAGATCAAACCCTATCCCAAACTAGCCAAATCATACACCAATGCCACCTTAAACATATCAGCCACCCCAAGAGATCAACTTAAGGGCATGAAGAAAAAAAAAAAGAAAAAGAGACATTTAAAGAGTATTCTTTGAGGTGGAGAGAACTGGTTGCTTAAGTTCAACCATTATTAACAAGTTCCAAAATGTATTCTTATTTTTCATGAATATTAAGAGAGCTTTATTTTAAGTTGATGATTGGAATTAATACCTATAACTTCATTGATCTCATTGAAACTGGTGAAAGGATAAATGCATATATGGAAGAAGGATTGTTGACTCCTAAAGGAGGTGCGAAGAAGAAATGCCCAACCTTAAAGAATAAATAAGGTAAAATGAATGTTTTATATAATGTCCAAAAGTCTTTCCAACCTCAAAACCTACCATATTACTTATCTTATCATACATCACCACAAAACCATTTCCTTAGACCAGACCTTATCCCAAACTAGCCAAATCATACACCAATGCCACCCTAAACATATCAACCACCTTGCTAGATTAATTATATTCCACCTCTTCATCATATTTTGCTTTTAGACCTTACCTATGCCAACCTTATTTGTACTAGACATCCCAAATTCAATATATACCTAATCACCTAACCAATTCTTATCCTACACATTTTGAACAACCTTTTCCAAACTTGGGCATTACAAATTCTGAGTTATATAAGCAGTTACTTGAGGTTCACTTGATCATTGCTGGTCCAGTACGATCGATAGAACCGTAATACCAAAATGGTACAACCCTAACTTCACTTGTGAATATCATATGGAAGTAGTAGGGCACTCTATCGAGTATTGCAAAACATTGAAAAATGTTGTCCTTGTGTGCTTAGAATGAAAGGACATCACCATTCGAAATAAGAATACACCTAATATAAGTACCAATCCATTACCAAATAATGAGAACGATAGGCATACAAATGCAATAGATAGATAATATATATGCCAAAAGGATAACAGATGTAAAAAAACCAATGAAGATGCTCTTTAGACTTTTGAAGGAATATAGCTACGATTATACTATCCAACCAAAATCAACTAATAAAAATGAGAGTTATGATGAAGATGCTAGGCGTGAATTTCGTCAAGAAGGAAAAAGGCATTATATTAAAAACAATTGAAATTTTAAGTATTACACTTAGAAATTAATAACCTTAGGAACTTTATGCTTTGAAAAGATATTGAAGGAAGGAATTAAAGAGGTGAATGCATTGAGAAGTGAAATGATGAGACATAAATTGATGGTAATTAACAGATCAATTCATTTGTAAAACCAAAACTAGAAAAAGTCCACTGTTGTGATACAAAAGCCATCACTTTTTCCCAATAAGAACAATCATGATGTTCCTTGGTCATACAAAGGAAAAGTTGTGACAAA
Source organism: Saraca asoca (assembly GCA_026873985.1). Taxonomy (NCBI): domain Eukaryota; kingdom Viridiplantae; phylum Streptophyta; class Magnoliopsida; order Fabales; family Fabaceae; genus Saraca; species Saraca asoca. The sequence goes on along the minus strand of JANHAO010020353.1, from coordinate 6,034 downwards.
ACACATGTTTCTGACAAAATTCCTATAGTTAATCCAAAAGTGATTACGGTCACCAACATTGTTAGGACCAATGGTTTTACTCAAAGTAGGAGGTGTCATAGTCCTACAAAAGCAGAGAAAATAAACCATGTTAGAACAAAAGAATATGAAAAAGGAAAAATGGGAAAATCACAGAAAGAGAAGAAGAATTCTTGAAAATCATGAGATAGAGTGAATATGATATGGTTGATCAACTAAGGGAAACACCCACCAAGATCTTACTTCTATAATTAATTTTGAGTTCTCTAATACATAGACAAGCTCTTCAAAATGTCTTAAAGCAAACTTATGCCTGACTAGATATCCCATTAGAAAGTTTGAAAGAGTGGTTAACTTTATAAAGGTAACAAATGGCCAATTTACGTCAAGCATGTGAAGGCACTACACAAAACTTTGAAATGTCACAATCATATGTTAGCAAGAAGTACTAATAGATAATGGATCTTCTCTAAATTTACTCCCACATGATACATTGCTACAATTTTGAGTGGATTTGAAAAACATTTAACCCTGTGATATGGTTGTGAGAGCTTTCAATATAACTAGAAGGGAAATCATGGGAAACATTTCTTTACCCTAGTTATTGGTCCTAGTCATTTTGTGGTACCATTTCAAGTGTTGGACATTGAATCAGCATATACCATACTTCTAGGTAGGCCATGGATTCACTTAGCTGGAGTAGTCCTAACTATTTTGCACTAAAGTCTAAAATACATAAAAGAAGGCTAATTGATTATGATCAAAGGAGAATAAGAAATAATAGTCACCACTCTTGCTATATTTCCTTACGTAGGAAATGCTAAAAAAGCATTGGAAAGCTCATTTTGGACTTCAGAAATTATAAATGATCCACCACAAGGGAAAGAAAACAAAGATATAAATGATGTTATGGCTCACATAATGACTAAGAATGGGTTTCAATAGGTAAAGGCTTAGGAATCATGCTTCAATGAATAAACCATCCTATAATTCTTCCAAGAAATCCTAAACATCAAGGCATAGGTTACAAAATCACTATGGAAGAGTTACTGACACAAGTGTCCAAAATAAGGAGGCGAAACCTTAAGATGATAAGATCCCTCACATTCAAGATACTTTCCCACACCTCCTGAAGTAATTATGACTGTAGAAGACATATAGATTCTCATAATGAACTCTTTTAGATAGCAATATCAGAAAGGTAAATGGATCTAGCTAGATAGCAATGGAGAACTGATAGACAATTGGAATGCTAAGCAACATTTTGAAGTCTTTTCTATCGATTAATCTTTTGATAAGCTAAATTTTATAGTTAATATCCAAAGCTATTTCAATTTTCCTTACATTTCATTAATTGATCTTGTTTTATTTGAGTTTTAATAAAAGAAATCATGCAAGAGAGTTTCTATCATATTTCATTCTTTTTTTTCTCTTTTTGTCAATATTATTCTTTCATTGATCAAATTATAAAACTTTCCCCACTTGATTCTAGGGAAATTATTCATTACAATTCATGTCCCCTGAAAATAATAATTGAAGACTTGGTAATTAAATCTTATATGACATTGGACACAAATGATATTAAACTTAATAAAGACCAATAGTTGATTAAAGAATTTGAGAAGATTATCGAATCAACTGAGAAGTAATACAATCTCATGATGAAGTGATAGAAATAATCAATCTAAGGATTGAGAAAGATGGAAAGGAATTGAAATCCTTGGACAGATCAAAAAGGGAAGAAATGGTCACTTTGTTTAAATAATTCTCAGATGTATTTGCATGGTCCTACAAAGATGTGCCAAGTCTGGATCCAAAGATAGTCACTCATAAAATACCCTTATGTCTAGATTGCAAACTAGTCAAATAAAAGTTGAGGAGAATGAGAAGGGAAACCTCATTAAAGATAAAAGAAGAGGTGACAAAATAGTTAGAAGTAGGATTTTTGGAAGTTGCTAAGTATCCTAAATGGGTAATAAGTTATTTTGGTACCAGAAAAGGATGGAAAAAGTTAGGATATGTGTTGATTATAGAGATCTAAACAAAGAAAGTCCAAAAGATAATTTTTCATTTCTATATATTGACATGTTACCTGATAGTACTATTGGCAATCACAACTTCTCATTTATGGATGGCTTCTCTCATTATAATCAAGTTTCAATGGATGAAAAGGATAAAGAAAAGACAATGTTCATCATTCAATTAGAGGGGACCTTCTATTACAAGGTGATGCTATTCGATTTGAAAAATACTGAGGCAACATGTCATTGAGTCATGGTTACTTTATTCCATAATATGATGCAAAAGGAAGTAGAAATCTATGTTAATGATATGGTGGCAAAAACAAAGGAAGGAGAAAGCCATGTGGCAACACTAAGGAAGCTATTTGAATGCTTTAGAAAGTTTTGAATGAGACTGAATCCAAAAAAATGAACCCTTGGTGCATCTTCTGGAAAATTGTTATGATTCATGGTTAGTAAAAAGGGAAGTGAAGTGGATCCTAATAAGGTTAAAGCAATACAGGAAATGCAACCTTCGTTAAATGAAAAAGAGGTGAGAAGCTTTTTGGATCAAATTTAACTCACACTTGTGAATTGATCTTCAAGCTATTTAGAAAGAATAATCCCAGTGAATGGAATAATGAATGCCAACAAGCTTTCAACAAGATAAAGAAATACTTGCAAAATCCACTAGTGTTAGTCCCACCTATTTAAGGACGTCTGTTAATCTTATACCTTACAGTGCTACACGAGTCTTATAGGTGTGATTTGAGGCCAACATGATAATTTAGGGAAGAAAGAAAGGGAAATTTATTATTTGAGTAAAAAATTTAATGATTGTGAAATGTGATGCTTTGTGATTGAAAAGACATGTTGTGCTCTTGCATGGAGGGTAAAACAGATGTGATAATATATGTTGTACCACACTACATAGTTAATTTTAAGTATGGATTCCATAAGATACATCTTTGAGAAACCACACTTATCTTGTAGAGTGGCAAAATGGTAGGTGATCCTCTCAAAATATGATGTTGTATATATGACAAGAAAAAACGTCAAAGGGAGTGCTATAATAGATCACTTAGTTGAAAACCCAATAGATAATGACAAAAAAGTGAATCTTGAGTTCCTTGATGAGGATGTTTTGGCAATAAATGAAGAGGATGAAGAGGAAAAGCAACAAAAAATGTATTTTGATGGGGCCATTGATATATGTGGAAGTGGGATAGGAGCGGTTGTTGTATCTCCCAGAAGAAAATAATACCCTCTTTCTATTAAGCTAAATTTTGGCTATACTAATAATATGCTTGAACACAAAGCATGTGTAAGAGGATTACAAGTAGCCTTGTAGCTTGGAGTCAAAAATTAGATTTGTATGGAGATTCAACTTTGATCATATTATCAAATGAAAAGAGAATAGCAAACAAAAGATTAAAAGGAATGCATTATTGAAAGATTCTTGTCCACTTTATTAAAAAATTTGAAAATATCTTCTTCACTTATTTGACTCACAACAAGAACCAATTTGCAGATGCCTTAGCGACACTAGTAGTCATGACCAAATTGGATTACAATATTGAATTATAATCACTACAAGTAAGTACTAGGAATGAGCCAACTCATTGCATGAATGTAGAAGAAGAATTTGAAGGCCAACCTTAGTTTTACAACATCAAACAATTCATTAAAGGTAGAGAATAACCATATGGAGAAAATGAGAATAATAAGAAAACCATTCGTCATTTGGTTATAGGATTCTTCTTGAGTGGAAAGATTTTTTATAAAAGAAATCATGATGGAACTTTTTCATGACATGTTATGGTTAGTGAGGCAAATACTATCATAAAAGAAATCCACATAGGGGAGTGTGGAAGCCAATCAAATGGCCATCACATGGCATGACGAATTCTAAGGTGTGGCTATTACTAGTTGATAATGGAAAACGACTGTATCGATTATGCTAAAAGGTCATGCTGATAGAATCAAGGCTTCCCCACTTCCACTTCATAATATGGTTACTCCATGGCTATTCTCTATGTGGGAAATTGATGTGATTGGACCTAACAATCTAAAAGTTTCAAATGGGCATCGGTTCATCTTTGTAGCCATTGATTACTTTGCTAAGTGGGTAGAAGCAGCTTCCTATGCCAAAGTAACATAAAAAGTGGTTCTAACATTTCTAAAGACCAACATTATATGTTGTTACAAATTGTCATAAATAATTATCACAGATAATGGTGCCAATCTAAATAGTATAAAGATTAAGAAATTTCATGAGAAGATGAATATAATGCATCACAATTTTGTACTATATCAACCTAGATGCATGGAGCAGTAGAAGCAGCTAATAAGAATAGCAAAAAGACTTCAAAAAGATGGTGGTGACTTATAAAGACTAGCATAAGATGTTACCCTATGCATTCCATGGATATTGAACCACTGTTTGATCTTCAACTAGGGCAACACCTTATTTGTTAGTATTTGGAATGGAGGTTGTCCTTCTTGTTGAAGCTGAACTTCTTTCACTAATGGTATTATTGGAAATATAATTGGAAGAGGCCAAATGGATACAAGCAAGATATGATCAACTGATTATGATTGAAGAAAAAAAGGTTAATAGTAATTCATCATCGACAATTGTATCAATGAAGAATGGCTAAATCATTTAACAAAAAGTTCATTCATGGGAATTTCAGGCAAGAGATCTTGATTTACAAAAAACATCACCAAATTAGGAGGATAAAAGTAAGTTTACCCCTAATTATGAGGACTGATAACAAAATATTTCACTCATTTAATTATCTCCTCACTAAGCTTTTTAAGGTCCAAAATGACTTACTTTCAGCTATGCTATTGCATATTTTTATTGTGGTGTCAATTGGCATCATTAGAAGAAATTCTGTATAATTTAGCCATTTTGAGCAATTTCTGTATTTTGGTCATAACTCGAGCTAAACTTATCCAAATAATATGATTCTTGTCTTGTAGGAAAGCTAAGATATATCTCTACAAACTTTATGAAGACTCAAAGGCTGAATCTCACAATTGGCTATCTGAATTTGGAGTTAAACTCAAAACTAAAATGCTGCCTCAGCCTATCTCGGGCAGCCTGACCTCTGAACACTAATCATGCAATATCTTGAGTTATACAAGTTAAAATGAGGTCAAACTAAGCCCAAATGGACGTTAAGACATAAAGATACAACTTTCATGAAGACTTCCAAACTTGAATCCAGCAAATTCGGCGTGCAAATAGGGATGTAATTCAAAGACAGAATGCTGATGAAATGGGCCTCTGCAGAATTGGATTTTTAGGCCCCAATTGGCATGCAACTTAAGTCCAATGAACCATCCTTTGCACCAGCTCACACTCAACTAGCTGGAGAGCAGTAAGTCAGAAGAAAAACTAGAGAATGCAGCCTACAATAGCTTAGAACATGTAAGAAGAGTAGCAGTAAGCAACCAGACACTAACAATCATTGCCTACTTACCAATCTTGTAGCTAGCTTCTCTTGGCCCGGGCAAAGTCTTTTTGTTTAGGCTGCTTAGTTCAAGTTTCAGTGGAGTTTTTAGGAAGTTCCAATAGCAGTAGTGTAGGATGTTTTTGTTTTCTTTTCTTTGTTGTTTTCTACCTTCCATGGAAGGCTGAGTTTGTAATCAGTCCAAGGGTTAACAGACTTGAAGATTGATGTTGACATCTTGATATTCTATTCTGCATTCAAGTGTTTGTCATTTCTTCTCCTTTTCTCTCTATTTTTACTGAGTTTTCTGAATTGAATGGATTCATTTGATTTGGATGACTATATGATTATTGATTAATGATCAATTGTAGGAAGAGGATAGGAAAATCAAGCAATGCATTGAGATTTTGATGGATTATTTGTTAGTTGAGTTCTTCATAAGACTCATTAATCATTTCAAGGATCCTTGCTATGATTTTAGGCCATAGAATATGATCAACAATTGAATGAATAATTAGTGATCAAGGATACATTAATCTCAAGCTTAGTTGATTT